>LS552006.1:104425-128037 GCA_900490775.1 Pristionchus maxplancki | reverse complement strand
ATATTTTGCATTGTGTTTCACCGAAATCTAATAAGAAAAATTCATAAACCACTCTAAGGCTATCTCCTCCGCGGAGGATGAAGCTATCGACCTGGTTCTTGTGCAGCGCCCTACCCAAACCTTTTCCGCACCACGCCAAGATCGCGGATTGTTAAATTTCAATTTCGTTCAGTAGCAGCATTAGCAAACGTGCGCTAAAACTGGTGAAAACAGTGAAAAACGACCATTTTGACCACTCTGAGGCTATCTCCTGCGCGGAGGATGAAGCTATCGACCTGGTTCTTGTGCAGCGCCCTCCCCAAACCCTTTCCGCACCACGCCAAGATCGCGGATTGTTAAATTTCAATTTCGTTCAGTAGCAGCATTAGCAAACGTGCGCTAAACCTGGTAAACCCCCTCATTTTACACCGCTTTTCCCTCTCGCTCGGCGCGGAATGACTCGACGCGACTGGGCCACGCAAATGAGGATTTTTCCCCTCTTTGACTTGGTGTGCACACTTTATCCATACAATCGTTGCTCCAGCAATACACTCTCAAATATTATACACGTTTCGGGGCAGATTCACTACGTTTGCTACAGTATTCATATTACAATCTACAGTATACTACATCGAAAAAAATATTGATTTCACACGAAAGAAAGCGGATAGGGGAATTAAAGCAAGATTCTGACTGCATCAAACACAATTGTTGAAGAGTCATACTGGAAATTATAGGATTATCCCTTGGGACCACGATCTCTAACACATCGGGCGAGAGACTATGGGGAATCGAGAGAGTCAGACAGAAAATAAATAATCACTCATATCGCGGCAGGATTCGCTCCATGTTTCGGATGGTTGCCTCGACTACTTCGGTGGTTTTGGCATTGCCTCCGAGGTCACTAAAAAAGTATTTGAAATTGCTTTAGAATAAGACATCCGAACGGAATTAAGTTCCCATGAACACTTTGCTCTTATGCTCATTGTGAAACATATCTCATCTGTCCTCTATTCGTTCAATCCCGAGGTTCAATTAACATAATTAACTGACCCGGTATGAATTCCCTGCTGCGTCAGTGCCTCCCACAGCGCGTCCGAGATCACGTCGGCGTGCTTGTGGCACCCGAGATATCTGATAATATTCAAATTTGAATTTCGCGCCGGAATATCTTTGCTTTTACAAGTCTCTACACAAAATGTCCGACTTTTCACTAGTTTTGCTTTTATTGGCGGGAAGCAATAAAATTCAAATACCGTAGCATGTCGACTCCGGCGCGGATGAACGCGGTCGGGTTGGCGACGTCCTTGCCCACCAGCCCGGTGCCGGTGTTGCGCGTGCCCTGCGGGAGAAATAAAGTCAGTTGTCGATTGCCAAATTGGAAAAATTCGAAAATGGGGGATTGGATACGTTTCACTACGTGCGTTTGAGCCAAACTATCTGCCTAATTTGATTATGTCTTGGTTGTCGTCGCGAAAAAATACATACTTTTTGTGCAGAGCTTCAAAAGTAAAGAAATTTTCGGCGCCAAATTTGAATTTGAATATTTCAAGATACTGTACCGTCTCGAACACGGCGTGCACGTCGCCGAAGTTCATGCCCGACACGAGCCCCGGCCCGCCAACCAGGCCGCAGCTGGAATACGGTAGGGTTACTATAGGTTGGGTTACTGTAGCAATACCGTAGATTAGGTTACGGTAGGATTACGGTAGTCTGGGCCATCGATGACTGATTTTTTAATGTTGACTCACGCAATATTGGAGATGATGTTGCCGTAGAGATTCGGCATGAGCATCACGTCGAATTGTTGCGGGCGGGAGACCTGAAGGAATAATTTTTTTTGTTTTTTAAAAAGTTTTTTTAAGTCACTTCTATACCTTCTATCAATCATTAACCTATCCATCTCAGGCTGTTCAAGTAAGAGTGAAACACAACCGTTTCTCAAAAGAAAGAAACCAAACGAGATCGATTGAAATATATTACCATTCACCAAAACCACCTGCTCAAAATTTTCCTGAGCCACGCCCACTTTATGCCCCGCCTCTTTCAATTCACTCACCAACTGCATGCTCGCGTTGTCGACGATCATCTGGTCGAACTGCCTTTCTAGCACAGTTCTCAAGAAATCCGCATCCCTCATTACTCCGCCCACTTATTGTTAGCCACGCCCATTTTATACTCACCAACTGCATGCTCGCATTGTCGACGATCATCTGGTCGAACTCCACAGTGGGGTACTCCTTGGCCATGTCCTTGGCGATCTGTAGAGGGGTACGGTAGGATGGGATTACTGTAGGATTTATGTTTGGATTACGGTAGGGATTACTGTAGGATTACGGTATTGACCTTCTATCACGAACTAATTGTTCACAGCGAATAGAGGTGATCATTCACTAACTGACCTGCAGGAACAGTCCATCGCCCAGCTTCTGGATGTTCGCTTTGTGCACTGCGGTGACCTAAAATGCAATTATTATTGCGATTTGTAAGGGTTTCGCTTCTGGACCAACTCCGTACCATCAACCTACTTAAATTATTAGGAAACTTGTGCAATCGTTGTCTGAAAATCGATATGTGAACGATACCTTCTTTCTTCCATTCAGCACTGCGTACTCGTAAGCGAAGCGGGCGATTCGCTCGATCTTCTCCTGAGTGACGATCTGAAAGACAATTTTAAAATTATTTAGTTTATTTACTGAGAACAAGATGACCAATTTTCCGCATCCTAAATCTTTTTTGTATTATTGTAGAACTCCAATGCGAACAATATTGAAACCAAAAGTAGCTCCACTACTTCAAGAGAGGATGAAACGCAACTAATCGACTACAGACAGTTTCCAAATAGCCAAAATATGCCCTTCCAAGCCTCTCCTCTTTCTAAGACCCCCCTCCAAACCACTCCTCCTATTATAGATAATTGTGAGCAACAGCTGCTCAAAATATAAGCCACGCCCACCTTGATGCTCTCCACCACGCCCGGAATCGACTCGTGCTCCAATCCGGAATACTCGCCCTCGGTGTTCTCGCGGATGAGGACGATGTCGATGCCCTTTAAATATTTATTAATTTGTATTTATTACTAATTAGTCATTAGTGTGTCGAGACTCCATTACAACTCAGAGGTGAAGTATGTTTCAGAATGGCATCACTACTTTGGATGTGAGAAAGGCAGTGATTTTTTGCAGGTCTTCGAGAGTGAAAATAACCAAAAAAAAGATTCTGAGCTAGCTGCCTCACACTATGGGCAGCCAGTTATCATCCAACGTGTTCGCTCAAATCTTTCTACGTGCATGTGGGAATGAGTGATTTCATAAATCCGCAGCTAAAGTTTTACCAAATATGTTTCACTGATCTGTTCAAAGTCACTATTCTTCAACTTCAGCGATCTGTTCAACGCCTCGGTCGCAAAACCAACAATTAATTATCAGATATAATTATTTTTTTCTGTCGTAAATATTTTTAGGAATGGCTTCGCAATAAATCGCTTGTCAGAGAGGCGATAGAATGAAAAAAAGAATGATGAAGAATGAAAAATGAAAGAATGAAATGCAGAATGAAAAAAAATCGGCGCTCCTAAATAGTATCATACCTTGTGTCTGCTCGGCACGGTCGGGATCGTCACGCAGTGCAGGACGTTGGCCCAGAGATCGAGGCGTCTCCTGTGATTAATTATCGAATTAATTATTTAATTAATTAAGCAAGAGTCACAACATCTCTGGGTCTGTGGCAGCTGAGCACCAGAAAGGAGAGTGAGAAGTGCACTTCCTTATCAAAAGCGCTAATTCTTTCTCGCAGAACGTGTCAGAGCGTTACTGTCAGTGTTACTTGTGAGCGAGAGCTTATCACACACTAGTCAATGATTAGGAGAGCTATGGGTAGGGGCCGCAAGCTCAGCCCACTTTGTGTTGACATGATTTCGCCAAAAATCGAGAAAGATTCTGAATACTCACCTCAACTCGACGTTGCGCGACACGAATGCCGGGTCGTCGAACTTGGACTCGATATTGCCCTGAAAAAACGTTTTGTCAGGAAAAATAAAACTACATATACCCTTGGCTTGGGTATCAATTACGTTTCATGGATTTATCAAAGCCTCCTGATACTCGCATTGTTTGCTACATTAGTGATTGGGTGATTAAAACAACTATTTACTTTGAAATGGTCAGTCACCCGAATTAAAAAAAGGAAGAACAATCTAAACCTTGATCGCCACTCCGTTCCTCTCGATCGCGAAAATGACCTCCTCCATGTCGCCGTCCTTTATTTCATTATTAATTAATTAATTAATTAGTAACTTTAATTAATTAATTATTTAATAACCTGATAAGTGGACGTCATCTGGACCTCCTCGAAGTTGACGGGTGCCTGCAATATTTGCAACTTGTTTTACAATTAACTTTTTTTTATGTTTCAAGAATTCATGAAATACACTATTGACCTTTTTGTTCGATAGAAGATGATGAGGTGGAATAAAAATATACTCTATGATAAGAAATGGCACGTTGCTCTACGGTTCTCTGATCCTCAACCTCTTTATTCCCTCTCTTTCCGATCGAACTTCTCGTTGACAAGCACCTCTGCATCCATGATAATTCAGATCACTACTGATAAATAAAAACGGCATTAAAAGGTCTCTCCCTTCAGATAAGTTCGGATCTCTGATCCCCGACCTTCCCTTCTCCTCTCATTTCCGACCCATTTCCGATCAGGCTCTTCGTTGACAAGCACCTTTCCTTCCATGGTCATGGATATCATCGAGTGACGAGTCGATAGTCACTACTGATAACTAAATCGAAAGCGCACTCTCTTCAATTCGCGTCATCTCTCGTCGGTTTGATAGGTGGGAGATCATGGACAGGTGAGAGACGACTGCATTTATAAAAGAATCAAAAGCGCACTCCACGATCCCGTCACTCCGACGAGGTAATATCACTGAGGATTTAGAACTGAAAGCACTACAAAGAAAGCACTAGGGATATCTAACCATAGAGAGAGAGCAGGCAGAGGGTATGGATTGAGTCAGCCTTCCATCGCCACTTGCAAGGCAGCGCTTGCGTCAAAATAGACTGATAAGGGCTTATCAGGGGATGCAATTTAAGGACGGCTTGGCAAGAAATGACTCTCTTAATTCTGCACTCTCTCTCGCCTCTCTGACCGATGAGAGAGTATGCGAAATGAAGAGACTCTCTCGAAATAGCACAGTCTCTAACGCTGAAGATTACGGAGCAAAACCGAGGACCGTTGGCCATCAAAAGCGCTGAGTCGACTCTCGGCTGATTTCGAAAATCAGGAGACCCCGAGTCAGCACATGGAAGCAATAAACGGTTCAGAACGACCAGAATTGGCTCGATCGATAGAACTAGAGAACTAGCCACAAGCATGTTTATTATTTTCGCCAGATCCATTCCATGGACCCGATTCACAAAAAACCACATTTTAGACTAAAAAAACAAACAGTCATTAGAGGCTAATGCACAGACCGGGAGTAACCTTTGCTATCTCTAATGAAATTGTACCTTGAGCCTACTCGACTATGACTAGAGTAATCACTCAGATCAAAATCAAAACAGCGAAATAACAAAATTCTCACATTGCAGTACTTGAAGATCTTCCTAATGTGTCCAATCATCTCCGGCCCAATGCCGTCCCCAGGCATGGCAGTGACCGTGTGACGACCGCCGTACTTGGCCAGGGTGCCCTGCGAATGGTGGTGGTGTTGTTATTGTTATTATTACTTTTATTGTTGTTGTTGTTATTGTTTTGTACCAAGATTTGGAACGGTCTAGAACATAGATTTCTCGCAGATTCCGCAGTTCCCAAAAATATTAATATTACACCATTACTCACCCTCGCTCCAGGCAATTTATGGGTGCGAATCGCCGAGCTGGCCGGCGTGGCGACTGAGATGGCGCGACGAGCAGCGGAGGAGATGACACCGGAGGACAGCATCTTAATAGATATTGAATCATTACTTTATGAGTAATAACGTGAGCCAAACGCGAAGCATTGAGTTAAATGACGTGAGAATCGAATAAGAAGCGTTGGAAATGACACCGAAGGACAGCATCTTCAAATATTCTTTAAATTAGTAATTTAAATAAAACAAAAGGGATAAGACAAGATCATTGAGTTAGCGCGCATGTGCAATGGGTATGATGATTGAGAGAAACTTTTGTAAGCAAGTGAGCAAGTATTAAAATGAGATAATGATGTAATAACAGAGTTCTGAGGTCGTCTAGACGCAATAAACGTGAAATAGTACGGCGAGACCTCGATAGTGATGTTTTTGGATTTTGAGTGCAAAAGTAAACATTAAAAACATGAAACAATAACAAATAGAAGCTGCAGTGTTGTCTGAAATTGGTGAGGAGTGAAGGAGAAACCAGCAAGTGGTCAATACTTCGAGTGTACGTAGTGATAAGAAGAAGTTCTTGCTTTCTCTAGACTCTCCGGGTTTCTAATCGGTCAGATAGCACGAGAGAGCGCATGGAAGAGAGTCAGACAGTCTCACCTCTCCTCATTGTACATGATGTCTAGTTGATCAGGGAGGGTGAGATAGCACGTGAAAGGAGGAGAGTCGGAGCAGAAGCAAAGGGGTTTGATAAGCAAGAAGGAGTGAAACGGGTACACTTAAGAAGCGGACTGGCAAGAAAAGCATTCTCTCTTCACTCTGATCACTGACTTTGAGACCAAGCATTGTGAGAGAGCACGTAGAATGAAGAGACACCTCTTCCGTTTTCACTGCCCTCGAACCAGAAGGAGAAATACTCTCCAATGCACCTGCGCTCACGTAGCGTTTAATAACATTTGAGCGCAGTTGAGCGCAGATGGAAATTAGGATTGAGTTCATTTCAAACACTCTTATTTTCCGAGAAATCCCTGTGAGTCACACAGAAAGACATTCCCATTGGTGTGAAAGCTGTGTGTACTAAAGTTTCTGAGTATGAAACCGTGAGAAACTAGACGAATTTACTGCACATTGACTGAAAGGTAAAAGTGGAAAATCATTTGTCCTAACATTTATTAATCGGACACAAGGAACAATGTGATTGCGTTGTGGAACGGTGATGTAGTAGCGAAAACAACTGAGCGATAAGTAATCGTGAGTGTTTTATGATTGCGCGTCACAAAGTTCGCTTGTAGTGCCCAGAAAACAATCGCTCACTGTGTGTTTCAGGATTTTGTGACAAGCGAATTATGTGATTCTTCCTCAATTCCTTTGCCTTTCGATTCCTAAAAAAATACCGAGAAACAAACAAATGATAACAATGGGAAATGACGTGCACTGAGTGTTCTCGGGCGAACTCCTGGTATTTGAGTGTATCAAAACACTACGCAACGTCAGTGTTCGACACATGAGTACGCACTGTGATAAGATGAGGAATAGAGTTCGAAAATGGGTAATCGTCTCTTCGTTTAACACACTCTCTCACCGGTCAGAGAGGCGAGAGAGTGCTTAAAATGAAGAGACGATTACCCGTATTTCGAACTCTAATGAGGAACAATGACGTCATTTGTACTTGCCTTTAGACATGATGACTAGTAGAGCAAGCCTTTGACAAACTGTTACGAAGTCTAAAAACGCACCTGTTTGTTCTTTCGGGCACTATCAAAATGAAAACGTTAGATCGAAAGTCAGCAGACACGAAAACTGGATGTCACTTCAAAACAATTGCAGGAATAATTGCTGGGTTGTGTTTCAGGACGTCCTCATAAAGTACGCTTTCAATTTTCGAGGATGACTGTGAAATTTGGTGTTTACTAAAAAAAATAACGAAAATTTTTTTTGAACGTGGAGAGCGGAGGAATGGAAAAAGAAGGGAAATCCATCTTAACTTGCCCATTTCTCAAAGCAAGGAAACAACAACAATAAGTCGCCTCTTTCTCGTTTAGAATGATCTCTCGCCGGTCAGAGAGACGAGAGAGTACGCAAAATGAGGAGAGGCGAGTGCCGATTCGTCAACGATAATCTCAATCCAGCAAATAGGAAGGTCGAGACAGCGAACTGTCTGATGTTTCCCTGTTCGTGGTGGGCGGGGAAAAGTGACGGGACGATCGACTCTAGACGCGTTTGCGATCACTAAAGACCAGCAAAGATCAGGCGAAAAGCACGGCGAGACCACGAGCAAGCAAACAACTCTCTCCATTCGACACGCTCTCTCGTTCTCTCTGACTCACTAGAGAGCACGTGATCTCAGTAGGGAAGTGGTTTCAGACAGCAAACACTTTGCTTTGCTTATTTTTGCTTCAACCCAGAGAAACGTGGGAGAATAGAGCCGAGTGATGGGGTTTCCCGAGAAAAGAGAGAAGCAATGGTCTGTCTCTCTCTCTCTTTCCCGTACTCTCTCGCTTCTCTAACCGACGAGAGAGCTTTGCGAAATGAGAGAGTCAGATCTGCCCTCTAAGAGAGATCACGTACGAGCCCACAGCTTCATGTTGATAGAAGATGCGCACGAATTGGAGAAAGTTGGAAATTATGATCGCTAGAACTCGGAAGTGTTTGAGAAACGTGGGATCAATAAAGAGGAGTGATGGAGATAAAATGATCACGTACACAGGCGGAAATCAAGGATTATGTGCGGGAACTTCCGAGATAGCTAGATGAAAGGAGAATCTCTTTCATACTCTCTGAGCGGTCAGAGAACAACACATCATCCTCAATTTTATGAGTCGGTATTGGTTCATGATCATTCTATCACCACGTTGTTTCGCTGATAGCAAGATCATGTACGAAAGAATGGTCGTGAGAAACGTTGCAAACGCGATCTCTGATCTCACCAACATCAGTCAGCAATAAGCGAGTGTGCTGAGCAATGAACATGGCCTAACTTTCGACAAAGCGAATTGGAGATTTGCTTCAAGCGATTCACAAGACGATAATTTATTCAGTTTGAACGATTCGTGCGTAAATGCAACATAATATTGAAAGACTAGAAACTAATATCGCAAAAAAGTTTTATGCCCTAAGAACGAGCACAAGCGATGCTTAAGAGTGGTACTGAGACGGAAATAAAAGGTGTCGCTATCCCGAAAACAGCAATAAAGATAAGGCCCACGTGCTTGTCAGTCGTGAAAACTTCCCATTCGAAAGGTCTGACAGTTTCATCGACAAATGGAAGTTTTTAGATGCTGATCTTTTATCTAACTCTGCAAATTCAAGGAGTGTAAGTTTATGGGGGAAACAAAAGAAAGAGTTATGAACATAGATATCAAGAAACGACTGAACTATTGAACGGGTCACATGCCTTCACCCTTCCCATTCCACCCTCATCCCAACATCATGAGGAAGGTAACTGATATCTTTCTGGTAAGATGATACTCATTTCCAGAGATCTTGAAGAGGAACAGCTCAATATGATTCAGAGATCGCCTACAATGAGGTAATATACTTCGGAATCACTACAATCAATAGACAAGTAAGGAATGAGGAGATAAATCAGGATTAAATGCATCATAACAACCTCATGAGAAGCAAAGAAGGTTCATATTTGATCATGCAAGGATAGGGAACATAATGAATTGAAACACAAAAACGATAAACTCTCACGTGCCCCATTCTTCTAGTCGATAAGCCCATCCTCCCGTTCTTCCTTCATTCCTTCTCGTTTTCTCTGACTTGTTTACTTCGTTCCTCTCAGATTCGAAGAGTCTCTCATATCTGAGTCCTCCTCTCAATCAATGCGATAGAGTAATCTCTCTCTCCACTACTCGTGATCTCTAGCTAGTTAGACAGGGCAAGATACAAGGATAGATTGAGAGAATTATGCGATAACTTCTCCGTGATCTCTAGAGGGTCAGATTGAGAGAGATCAGGAGCGATAGAGAGACTCTGGGGTCGTGTGAGAGCAGCAGCGGTATTACAAAGTAAGAACTGGTGATGCGAGGGGAGGATTTTCTGACTCTCTCCATATTACACTCTCTATCGCTTCATCAGACCAGCTGAGAGCGGGTTGAATGGAGAGTGGGATAAGATTGGATCAGGAGATGGGAGGAAGAGAGGGAAATGTGTGTAAGATAATCCCATTCTTTTCTAGTTTCATGTCGAAATTTTCAGAACTTGGAAAAACAATTAGAATGCTGTTGCAATGTATTCGTACAGATAAAAACACAGATAAAAGCTATTTATCTATGAGATCAGGCATTCGTAAGTAGGATTGTTGAAAGCATCCAAACAATAGGAAAACTGGTGAAGCGAACAATACTAGTTGAATAATCAAAATCAATTCCCTACCCGATTCAACTACGCTCTACACGATGAGAGATGAAGATTGTACTAATAAATGAAAGTCATCAAATGTGTGGTACTACGGCGGAATAAAATTCATACAAGGATGGGATAAAAGAAATTTGCGGGCTTGAATTGTTCTAGACGACAGTCGGAAACGCGGGCAGAAAGGTACGTCTCTTGCCGGACATATTGCTGCTGGGCCGATTGCGTCTGAATTTATGTATTATTTTGGTTATTTTTGTAAATTTATAGTCTTGTCGGTGAATCAAAATAGTGATAATAGTGTTTACCAACCGCAAATCGCGACTAACGACTACCTAAAACTTTGCGAGTATTTGCCACATCGGTGAAACATACCTTTGTTAGTATGCAGACTTTTGACAATTATAACGATTTTGAAATAGGAATATAAAATAAAATAAAATATAAATAATTCCAACCTGAACGACAGCGACCTCCTCACGGAATCCCTCTTCTGAATCGCATGGTAGACGACGCCGAGCGCGTGCAGGGACTGCAAACGTCGACTTGGATATTGCACCGAGTTGCACACGCAATGGAAAAATGTAACAATTTACGAGTATGGTATTCGTCGACCTTGTGTATTGCACCAAGGGGCACACGCAATGAAAAAAGTCACGATTTTGGAGATATTCGTATTCGGCAGAAACACCCACACCACCCTCACCTTGCTACTGTCCCTCTTGACGATCTCGTTGATTGACGAGTCAGAAGGCACTTTGCTGAGGGGCTGCAAAAAAGGTACAATTAGAAAATTATTGTCTCTATTTATAGAACAATAAAACAACATTTTATAAAACAACATTGCACAAGTTATCAAAACATCCACGACTTCACCAATTTATTCTGGTTCTGAAACATAGCTGAAAAATCACCATGGACGTTCACTCACCGTGCTGTTCCTGCTCAATCTACTGACACTTCTTGTGAACTTTTTTTTGTTTTTTTGGGGTTTACCCTTTATTTTCTTAACTCACAGATAAAATTTAAAAGCTTGATAAGTTTAATAGCGATCATGTATCTCATTACCGTGCTATTCCTGCTCAGCCGACATGTGATTACCAAATGAGTAGAGAGGTTACCACATTTCGTAGGTTATTTGTGTCTTATTGTACATACCGTGCTGTTCCTACTCAGCCTGCTGACGCTTCTTGTGAACTCTCTCGGGGAGGTGAAGGGGTCGGCGGAGTGGGATCCTGCACAGAATCTAGAGTTACACGAATACAATTATTTCCTCTGTCCGACCACGGATACTGGAAGAAATGGGAGGAGTTCTGGTTAGGATGGCTTGTTAGCAAGAAATGACTCTCTTCATTTTGCCCGCTCTCTCGCCTCTCTGACCGGTGAGAGAGCATTTGAAATGAAGAGACGATTTCTAACGAAGCCATCCCAAATCAGGTCAATCTAAGACTGTGCTTCGACTGTGCTTTGCGGAAAGGCGGCCTGGAATAAATCAGACTCACGCTCCTCGTGCAGCAGGAACGACACGGCAGTGGCGGACGAGGGCGATTCATCTTCAATTCCTTCTTCATCGACAGCAATAGAACGTATCTCATTTGAGAAGCGGGACTCGTTCGAGTTCCTGAATATTTTTCGAAATAAGAGGTCGCCGCGATGTGTACATTTGTTGGGTTATTCTAAATGATTATTCCGGTCCATCGATCACTTAAAGAAGGAGTCCCACGAGGTGGAATGATAGGCTCCCACCACGACTGGATTGCGCCGCGAGTGAAAATACTGTAGGGAAGAGGGTGAGAGAGCGAGAGAGTCAGACAAACAGAGTGCTCCCTCCTCCCCTCTCCCTTCCCTTCTCCCTCTTCCCCCTACCCTTTGCACCGCGCATCTTGATTTTCCCTGCGTTATTGGAAAACTTTGAGCGCACATAGCTCGCTTCAAAGTTGAGCTATAGACTTTAAATTTCGGATTTGCACTAGGATTCAAGGGATAAACATGTCTGCGCTTCCAGATTGTCCTCGAAAAAACTCGTGGGACGGCTTCTTTAATAGGTCGATGGATGAAATATAAGTTTTCTCTGAAACACTCGAGCTACTCGAGCTCATAAATTCACGAAATATAAATACGACTAACTTCGAATCCGCCGACTGCCTCTTCATCGAAGATTGCCGATGGGTTGATAGAGGAGTAGAGAGATCGTCGTTCCTGATCGTATTCGATTTCAATCATTAATTTTTATCGATGCATGAAGATCTAGAATCAGATTTTGCTCGGATACGATGACTTCGTGGAACTCATAGTCAAACTTTAGAATACCTGGAATCCGCCGATCCGGACGGTCTCTTCATCGATGACTGCCGTCGAGTTGAGAGAGGAGTGGAAGTGATGAGATCAGAGGATCTGAAGTGGGATTTGTTTTTGTTATTAGAATGAAACTGCGAGACTAATCAAGGAAGGCTGATCAGTCAAAATACAAGAGATGGCTGAAACCTACCTCGAATCAACCGACCGATCGAATTGTAAACGCGTCGATTGCGGAGTGGAAGTGATGAGGTCGGCGTATCTGAGAGTGACTGTCTGAGTCAAGTGAAAATATCTTGGCATTGGGCAAAAAAAATAGAATTCCTCCAAAATCGACGAATCTGCATTTGTTCCATTGCAATTACCATAATTGGACCGTTTTTTTTCTTATTAACCTCTGATAAGTAATGAGAAATATACTTTGAATCCCCTGATTCCGATGGCCTCAAAGATACTTGCCGACGCGTTGATAGAGGAGTGGTGGTCAATAGCTCAGAGTTGAGCCGTTGAACGAGGACCTGAAAGTGATTTATGCTGTCATTTTTCACAGTTTTGCCTCCTGGAAAAAGGGAAAATGAAGTTCCCTCCACTTTCGAAGTAGTCACACACACCACCTGCAAGCAATAACTGTCACTCAATGAGGGGGTCAGGGATGAGAAGGGGTGAGGGTCTCTCTTCATTTTTAATTGTCACTAGTTCACTCCTTCCTACGTCTTGGGGGTAACTTGAAACTTGGCGGGACTAGCGCTCGAATCATTGCCTCTTCTTCAATTACACAAGCTCTACTCTGACCGGTGAGAGAGTGTGTGAATTGGAGAGACGCGAGCTGCCTCTCGGCAAGGTTTGAATGGAATTGACCACATCTGGTGTACAACTCAGTAGGAATGGGAGGGGTGGGAGAGGATTGAGAGTCGCTTTGTCCGCCGAATTCTTAAATTTTCCTCGCCGATTCTCCACTGCTCCCACATTATCGTTATTAGATCACCTTTCTCACATCATCTCGCCCATGTCCACAAAAATTGGCCCACTGGGTGGAAATTTCAGTTCTTCATCTCCTCAATTTCTTTGAAGTACACCTCCTTCCGCTATCTAGTCATGTAAATTAGAAAGAAAATCGAAAATGGTGAAGATTAGCTGCATATTGCGTGACGCTCTGAGACGAAATCACAAGATTTCCCTCGAATAAGACCACGACGCTCTTTCTCCAACGTTTTGTCCCAATACGTCAGGCAGCGCGAGAGATAAAGCAAGACTGAAAAGTTTGAATGCCTGGTTTTGCTTTGAATACCGCGTGATGTCTACTGCTCCTCGCATTTCTTCTAATCTAGGGAAGGCTTCGCAATAAATCGTCTCTTCATTTCGCGTACTCTCTCATCGGTCAGAGAGTGTGTAAAAAATAGACGATTATTCGTATTTCGAACTCTACGCTGCACCTATTCCGGATAACAAGACTACCGATATGTTTCATCCTCTTTACATTACCTGGCTCAGTTCATGGCATTTGATAAGCGAGTTGTTAGCAGCCAAATCAAAACAATTGCATTTTTCTTCTTCTGGACTAAAGACGAAAAAGTGCGGTTCCAGTACATCCAAAAGCGGATGTTTGCTTACTCTACCTGGAGGTCGTGGATGGCCCTACCCGTCTCGGAAATTTGACACTATTTGCCGTTTTAGCCGCTGGAAAATGTGCCAAAACGCCAGTGGTCAAAAATAGGGGCTTAGAGGATAGCTCATTCTCATTGGATCCGCGCCCCTGGCTCTTCTGCAGACTATTCCTGCCTCTCTAATCATCTTGATTCAATAAAGTTGCGCCATCCTGATACACGTAATCTCGTACTCATTAGTGACTATTAGTCTGACATCTCTTGCGTCGTTTCATTTAATCTTTTCAACTCCGCGTGACGCTCCTCGAATCAGGCCCCTTGCATCTATTTTAGCCCTTCTGTGGATAAGGAAATGCTCGATCGGGAATCAGAAGGGGCTTCAAAATGTTGGGTGGTTTCCAAGGCGCGACACAGGGTATCATTCTTACCCTCTCGGAGAAGTCTGTCAAACCATAATAACCTGGATGATCCCCTGTGGTTATACTGCTCTCGCTGCAACCATTGCGGAGAGGGAGGGACACTACTGACCCGTAAGAACGTAGTGCCATGGGCGAGCGCGGCCTGCCTTTGAGGCCTTTTTGCATAAAAACCGGACAATTCAATTTCCTTATTCTTTTCTGTTCTCGCCAGTCAATGAAAGTGCTGGCAACTCGAGGCAGGCCACTGGGTAATTCATCTCTCTCTCTATCACTTGACATCCAATGAATGCGAAGAGATCACTTCCAGTCACGGGCAATAAACAGTGTCTCGACGCTTATGCAGGATGCCCACAGGTCATTTGGCTCTGTCTCTCCATTTTATAATTTGACAAGCAATAAACAGTGGCCGGCGGGCTCCGATCTCCAGAAACATCCTATTTTAGCCTTTTTATCAGTCGATTTCCTATTTCTTTCTTCCAATGTTTATAATTTTGCGTGCAGTCATTGCCTAGCTAAGTTTATCTTATAGTGAATAGGCAGCGCCTGTTATGCATTAGCCGCTTTCGATTTCCACCTCACATAAATCACCGCTGAGGGACCCCAATCATTTTCTTGCATGCCCCGTTATCTCATCTTTTCCCTCATTTTCACTCATCTTTCTATCAATGAATACGAAGTCCTCGACTCTGTCTCTCGTTTAGTTTGTGCGAAGTATGCTTTTTTATCAGTTTAGTCGAAGTCTCCTCACATTTTCCCTCATCCCGAATACTAAGTCCGTCCTAGACACACTGCTTACAATCTTTTCGAGTTTGCTCATTATCTCTTCGAGGCTAATCTCTATCAGAAGTCTCCTCACCCAATTCTTCTCTACCCGACTACAAATTTCGAACAAAGGTCTGACTCTCTCATATCGCCATGCTCTCTCGCCAGTTAGAGATGCGAGAGAGCATGGGATAGGGAGAGAGTCAGACCATGGCACCAAATTTCAGCATCCTTCTCGCATAATCGCGTCATAACTCGCCGATTATCAGAACCTTCACTAGCAGATGTTTCTATATTCCCCACCTCTCCCTCCCTTCTCGTTCTCTCTTCGAAACGTTGAGTATTCTCCAATTCATTCTCACGTCTCCTCTTTTCTTTCCGAAATGTTTCTCCTCACCCCCAGTCATAATTAGAGAGAATCTCGACTTTCAGAAAGCTTCCTAACTTTCTTCCCATTTCTTCTCTTGTCCGTGTTTACTATGCTGGATATCAATAATGTGCGACTCATAGCTGCATAATCAGATGATTCAATACGCGCCGTGCTCTGTCCATAGTTTTTATGAGTACAGTATTCATTCTTCCCATTCGTTCAAAACGTTCTCGCGCTTTCTTTCATCATATTTTGACGTATTTAAACTATTTCAGGACCATGCGACCCTTCGCTCCTCCTCAAGGGTCTCCACTCATTCCCCAGAACGGCCGACTCGCTGGGAGGATCGGGTTCGCTAATGGGAGTCAAGTGCAGTCGTCGGCGCGCTTTGCCTCGCCGAGACCGGTGGATCGGTGAGTATTAGTTTGTCAAAAAAGAGCCGGTAGAAACCAAAAAACTGAACGAAAGGGAGCATCGGAGGAAAGGCGTTATCCTTCGCCCCCCCCCCCCCCCCTAGTCCGCATTGTAGGTAAGTACTAGGTATCAATGAGATGATTGACAGCTAGAAGGTGCGCCAGGAGGGATAGGTAGGTTGCGTTTTTTTAATGATAAGATTACGCGATAAGATGATAAGATTCTCTGAGCATCGGAGACGTTAGATCTCTTTAGTTTTGTATACCACCGGAAAACGAGAGAGCAGCGAAACTGTTGCATATCGCAGCCATCAGATTCGCCTTTGAAACATAACCGAGCATGACAGTTGAACGAGCGCTGCCTAAAGAATATGCACGCGCTAAACGAATCAACGAGTGTTTCTTAGAATTTTAAATTCGCGTAATCTTATCATTCCTCGCAGCGCGCGCAAAATGCAAAGAGGTCCAGTCTTTCCACCCGTCCTCCTCCACGATTTCGTCGTATTCTCTGATTTTTGAAAAGCCTCTTCGACGGTTCAAGAAGCGAGAGAGCATGGGTAAGTGAGAGAGTCACTCCCACATTATCACTAATCATTCAGGGCTGCGCGCTCTCTCGCATCTCTGACTGACGAGAGAGAGTTGCAAAATGACAGAGTCAATTGCTCGATAGCCAGAGAAACAATAAAGAATGAGCGTGATAAGGAGAGGCAGCGTCCCTCCAAGGAGAGAGAGTGACCCGCATTTCGAACTCTATTCGGCGCAATTTTCCCGCTCACATTATTTCCTATGTGCCGCTATTCCTGTAGGCATATCCAAATAGCGCTGATCTTAATTCCCCGCTCTTCATCCCCTTCTCTTATCACCAGATAAGGATTGTGTGGATCCGCATTTCGAACTCTTGTGGTTAGCCATTTTCCCTATTTCGTTAGCTACTATCATCTCCCGGTTTTATTTGAAAAATAACTTAGTGGGCTGATCTTCATTCTCGGCTCTCGGTTATCGGCTCTTATCACTAGATAAGCGTTTCGTGGAGTCAGCACCTTTCGGCTTTTGTGGTCGAGGCCGTGTCGCATTCACCCATTTTTCGATATAGTCTCATAACCTCAATCCATAGCCCGTTCCTCAACAAATTGAGATGATTCAAACGATGCCTTTCACCCATTTTTCGAGCGCTATAGTTCGATACTCCCTGTTTCGGTCGACGTGTTCTTCTTCTATTTTTCTTACGAAGAGTGATTGGCGAGAGAATCATCCATTTCGCCTTACTCAACTGTTAGTAAGCCTGTGAAACATAAGAATTCGAGATGATTCGAACTATGCCACAAACTTCTCTCTTTCTCGTCTTCTCTTATTGATTTGTCACCCTCACACATATTTGCGCGCCCGTTCACATATTAGCATGGTCATAAATTCTTCCATCTTTGCTAATTTCTTGCACGTTTTGCGCGCTCTCTCTCTCGTTGGTCAGAAATTGCAAGAGAGCAGGAAAATAGAGAGATGGAAAGAGAGAAGGAGAAAAAAGAGTGACCATTCCTTCTCATCTTTAGAGCCGTGGTCTCTGTTCGACACTAGGCCGGATGATAACCGTCGAATGAGAACCGACTGGATGAGAACCGCCAAATTTTGAAAAATCATTTTTGTGGCATTGTGAACATACTGGCAAAGTTCTACAGCCCTATAAAAATTTTTGGTTCTCATCCAGTCGGTTCTCATCCGACGGTTATCATCCGGCCTAGTGCCCTCTGTTCTTTTCTCTCTGATTAGATAGCAAGAGAGTGCACGTGAAATAATGTCCCTCGCCCGTTCCTTTAAAGCACTCTGTGCCAACTCTTTTGCATCACTTTTGGCCAGAACGGCTATTTGAGCCCTTTCTTCTCCTTCCGGAAATTCGCTATAGCTGCCAAGGTCAATGAATAATGCGCCCTCCTTGCAGTTTTCCCGCCCAAAACTCCCCCTTCAAAAGAAATGATCCCCCTCTCTACTTCTCTCTCTATCTCTCTCCCTCTCACTAGCACGCAGCATTATCCAATGAGATAATCTACCTGCCGTTCTCAATTCGTCTCTCCAGCGTGTTTTCCTTTCTATTCTATGCGTATTCGTTCAACGTTCATGTATAGCGAGAGCCCAACGAATTACTCTCGTTCATCATCTTAAATACGACGCTTTATGTATAATGTGCCCTGCTCGCCATTTTCGTTCTTCTTAGCAGTGCACTATGTATAGGCAGTGACCAAATGTTCTTCTTAGTTCCCTTGCTCACAGTCTCAAAATCATGTGATCATCTCGAATAACCCAACTTAGCTCATCTCATTACTAAGAATGATCCCAATCCTCTCCACTCTAGGTAATGGTGTCATTCCCGTTTCACCCTTGCACGAGTAAGATCACTCCTCCCCTCACAAGCCACAGCGCACCACTAATAAGTCAATGTACATTACGTCATCACCACGCAATAACTAGAAATTCGCAATGCTCCAAATTTTCACGGCGTTATTCTCGAATGTTTTTCTTATATTCTCTCCAAAAATCATCCAGATTCCTTCACTGGTTAAAAAGTTACATCGGAAAAGCAAAGTAATTACCGGCGCTACTGTATCTTGTAACAGCCCTATTGATAATATCATTCTTATTTTATTGTCATCTTGATCAAGGCTGGGGTCTTCTTTGGCTTATCTTCTCAATTATCCCTCGCACTGAGTACGAAGATCCTTATCCCCTCCGTAAAATTACCATCCTGCAGGTCCATTGCCTGATGTCAGGATAAATCTGTATCTGTATCTGCTTCTTGATCAATCCCCCTTTTAGATACTTTTTCGGGTCCACTCTCCAATCCACACGGGAGAAGAGAGATTCGAAGGAGGAGTCGACTCTCCGACTCGAGAAGAGAGAGGCCAAGGAGGAAGCGATGTCGTGTAGATGGTCAAATGACAAGTATAAGGACTCGCCAGCAAATAACTACTTCCCTCGCAATCAGTGAGTCTAGTAGAGTGCGCAATTCGGATCACTGTCTCTTCATTTTGTACACTCTCTCGTCTGGTCTACTGACGAGAGACTACGGAGAATGAAGAGACGGTGACTCGTATTTTGAGTCCCCATCCATAATCTACTCTAGTCTACGTAGTGACATTGCATTTCAACCTGACTGATGAAATTTGGCTCATGTAGTTCAAAATTAGACTTGGGAGGCGCAGATCTGAATGATTCAGTTCCTGCTGAGGTCCGAAAATCGTCTTTTCAGGTCATCTTACCACTCCAGAAACTGGAACAGCCCTAGTCCCCCTCATGATTATCGTCCTGCGTTCGGCAGCAATTATGGCCGGAAGTAAGTTCATTGCATTATGGACTGGAAGCAGTAGAAAAGACCGATCGGGATTTCATCAACCTACTACAGGAACGAAAACTACTCTAATCGAAGCGGCCAGTGGTCTAGAGATGACTCTTCATCTCGCGAAAGGAACTATGGATCTCGAGATAATGGCCGAGACGAGTGAGTCCATTCGACCATTGCTGTCAGACAAATGTTATGTGTTCGCTTTCAGACATTACTCGTCCAATGAGAAGGACAGATGGACCGGCAATGACTCTACGCCTCGGAAGGACAACTGGGGCAGCAATAATGATGCTTCCCGCAACACTTTCAATCGTCGGGATGAGTAAGTTGCCTTGCAATACTTCCCTATCCTAGACTTTCATCGATCTTAAGGAATTATATTTCAGTGATCAAGACTATTCCTATCGCAATGATGACAGGAAGATTAGCAATCAATGGAGTAGAGAAGACAGGGACTTCTCACCTGCTGTGACCGTTCGCAATGAGTAAGTCTACATATTTGTCGATTTGATCGAGTCGTCATTCCAAGACGAATAGTCGTCAAATAGTGTTGAGTTCATGCACAGTAACATAACATTTTGTCTTATTCCTAAGCCATTGAGAATCTTTAGGGAAACCCTTCAACTATTTTAGATACTACAATCCAATCGATTCATCGGCTAGAAGCGAGAAGGACTCGTCACCACCACCTAATCGTCATGAACAGTAAGAATATTGTCAAATTCTCCATTATCGTAGACGATATCATCACTGAATCCATTTCATAGCACTTGTTATGCGGTTGAAACATATGACAATCTGAGAAATGAAATCTCGATCCACCATGCGTCCTCCATTTCAGGCGCCCTAGCGTATCCGATCGTGCTGAAAGATGGAACAACGGAGATAATGGCACAACTCTTCAAGATACTGGGCGCCTTGAGTAAGTAAACTCATTGTTTTCCATGTCTCTTGATTATGCAATATCTAACCATTGCATTTCCAGACACACCTTCAAGAACAAGATGTACTACAAGAAGAGGTCGCCTCAAAAGCGTGGTGGTCGCAATCAGTGAGTGCATTCAATATTCGCCTTGATGATTGTCATCTTGGAACTTTATTGATGAGTTTACTTACAATCGTCTCTCCATTCCGAGTCTATGTTCCATACATAATTCTGCATACTTGGAATTTTATTGTTCCCTTATCCTGAAGGTCCCATACGTCTTTGTTTGATAGAATCTAGTGCCGTTGTCTGTCGTCGAACTGTGACACAATCGTCTCTCCATTCCAGGCAGTCCCGCTACGGCAGCATGATCTGGAACTATCGCGACCCCTCTCCTCCCAACCCGAATAACCCCTTCTACAAGGCCCTCTTCAACACAGAATCCACCTCGCCCAATCGTCACCTTCTCGCCTCTGGATCCGGTGCCGGTCCCAGGTACCAGGACCCCGACCCACGACCCGAGTCATCAAGCGAAGAAGACGATGATGACTGGTTGCTGGACTTCCCACAGATTCCGGGCACACCGCCCGTGCGCACTCCTCCTCCCATCGGAGACACCGTCTCAGCCCACCCAGGTTTTGGGTTCGGGTTCAACCAGGATCGTGGCTTTGGAAGAGCAAACAGAGCTGACAGTCCGCCAGCAAGAAGAAACAAGTCGCCGGGCGAGGACTCGGGCGTGGGCGACTCCTCATCGCCGAGGGACTCGGATCAGCGGACGGTCCAGGTGCCTGCTTCGCGACCCAGAAGAGGCGACTTCGCGCCTGTGACTCGCGAATCCTTTGAGAGTCCGAGAGGAGGCTTCGCGGATGCCGAAGCTAATGGAGGCAGCTATGGACCTCGAGCCACGCACAGAACGTCTAGAAGAAATCCAATCCCGCGTCTATCAAATTTCCAAGCTTCATCCGCGCAACAAGAAGAAGGAAGCCGAAGGCGCGCGTCGCCTCACCGACCCAAGGAGAATGTCGAAGAGATCGAGCAGAGAGGCCGGTGCTCGCCGGGCTACTCGCTCCAATCCCTGCCCTATGGGAGACCCGATGATGACGGATGGAGACCCACAGAAGAAGTGCCTAGGAATGGCCATGGAATGTCGTATCTCCTAGAGGAGGAGATCAAGCGCATGCACATCGGGGAGATGACGAGGTTGAAGGTGAGGATTTACTTTTGACTCTCTTATCTCGCTGTCTCGCTCCCCAGGCCTGTGAGAGAGTGCGCTATATGGGGATGGATAGATACATGAGAGTAGATGTACACATGATTGAGATGGGATTTTGGGAAAATGCTGATGTTTTGAAGGCATTTGATTGAATTGAAGGAGCCGTGGTGCGTGGAGGAGAAGGAGCGGCTGAAGATGGAGGAGAAGGAAGGGTGGACAGAGGAGCAGAGGAAGGAGCAGGAGAGGAGGGCGATTGCGGCGCTGATGGATGTGAGTTTTGCTTGAAGGATCTACTTGTGGCCTCTAAAGATCCATATCAAATCATCTTGGGGTGGTAGGACAAATCTAATCTGTCTTATGCCCTCTTCGTAGTCGACAAAAGCTGATGGATCACTCTCTTCATTCTACGTAGTCTCTCAGCCGATCGACCGGCGAATCAGTGCGCGAAATGAAAAGAGTGATCCATCCGCTTTTGTCGACTATGAATCCCACATAATAATCCATTTCCAGGCCGAACTCCCCGCCAAGATCCAGAGGTGGATGCGCGAGGACGGTGAGAGGGACGACCCGGTGCCGGATGAGATGTGCTCGGCATGGGTAAGTGTTGTTGTTGTTGTTGTTATTGTTGCTGTTGTTACTGTTGTTGTTGTTGTATCACTCCGTTTTAGAACTGGTCGTTTTAGAACGCTAAAGAGGTCAAAAATATAATGTTGTAAAACACTTTCCGAGATCAAAATAACAGGAGTTCTAAAACGACCAGTTCAAAAACGGAACAGATCCGTTATTATTATTTTTATTTATGTCGTTTCTCAGGCGATGCGCAAGCGTGAGAAGATCCAGTACGACGCGTTCCAAACACACGGAGATCGAGATTATCACAGGGACAGGGAGTACAAGATGATCTTCTACAAGGAGAAGGAGGTGAGTACATATAGGAGGGCGTCTGAGACCACTAACCACTAGTATTTTGGTGGTTGCAATAACTAGCGTCAGAAAGCGACATAGATTGACGATGGGGACCCTTCTTGGGGATACCAAATTGCGGACCGAGATTAGGTAAGAGTAGGTTATCAGCTCACTCAATTGGGTCTGGTATACCGGTGAAAACAAGAATGACATTGTTTTTTCAGCCCGAGAACCTCATCGACAAGCTGAACAGGAATGTGTCACTGTGGTGCATGAGGAACGAACGAGTGACGACTATGATTGGTAGATGGGTGAACAAGTTTGCAAGACGCATCATCCCTGACACCGAGACTATGTGTGAATGCGCCGAGTGCAAAGACCTTTATGAAAGAGGCGACTCCCTTGAAGATCCCAGTAGATATTGTCGTGCTGATTAGGTTAGAACAAGACATCTTCCGCTCGTCTGAGCCCCCGTTGTCCCACACCCTGCCACCCAAGTCAATTAATGCATTAGTGAATAAAGTATAAGTATTATAAGATGGCTTCGCCCCACCCAATCTTTATTTGTATTCCCACTACGAGTTGTTGTGTGCACCATTGACGTTTTATAGTATGTATCTCACTGGTGAATTGATAACGAGTCTATGGCGTTCTTCTGTCGAACTTCTTCTTTCCATTTTTGATAAATGTGTATAGCAACAATGTTGATTTCATTTCCAATGTTCCCAAAATGAAGGACTATCTACACACCAGTATAATACTAAATAATTAGCTTTCTCATCTGGACAGGAGATGTCAATTCTCATTATTCGATCGTATGAAACCCTTCTATCACCTTCCTCTCGGAATCTGGTCGCCGCTCCAGGCAGACAAATGACTTCTTTCTAACTCTAGTTACTCTCTTTTAACACGTTCTTGACAAACTAGCAACCTACGGTTGCTACGTTGTTCGCCGGGTGGCGTGCAACGGTTGAAATGCACTCGCTTGCGGATGCGCATTGGCATCTTCCCTTGTAAAAGGCTCGTGAGGCCTCGAGCGATCCGAAAAAGTTGCGATTCCGCCACTTCGTGGCTACATCGCAACTTTTTCGGATCGCTCTCGGCCTCACGAGCCTTTCACAAGCGCATCGCAGGCTTCGCGTGTTTTAGAGTGCTCTCCACATGTGTTCCCGACTTTTCTTTGCT
>LS552006.1:62857-80487 GCA_900490775.1 Pristionchus maxplancki | reverse complement strand
TTCCAGAATTCAATCAAAATGGATATTTTGAATACTCGGGGCAGCCCCAACTGAACCAAATTGATAAAATGAATCGGTCTTTTCACGTTTGGAAAATATGATTTTTCGACCATTTCACACATTTTGGCACTTTTCTCCGGCCTCGAGAGTACTAACAACAAATAAGCGGTGTTTTGTGTAATGCGAGGGTAAGGCCCTCCTACCACCCCAGTATGGGCCATTGGCAACTATTGCTAGCTCACGTGACCGGGGGGTGGTCGAGTCTTACCGAGCACGTCTCTTAAAGACAAAGCTAGTGCTATATCAGTCAAGGGATTTGCCTTTTGTGATGAGCCGCACCCCTTTCTGACCAGGAAGAATGTTGCTCAGAATCAGAACACCGTGAAAAGAGCAAAGCCTAAAGAATCGGTTGTTTGATGGAGATTATTTAGGCGTTCTCAAGGACGAAGGGTTCTGTTGTACCCCGAATCTATTTCAATATTTTCGCCTCTGAACACATACTTCTACCTCTTTCTATTGCTGACGACTGCTGTTGCAGGTTATCTTGATTTAGTTTAATGTGGTCAATTGGAATAAAGAGATGCATTTCCACCCAGTGTAACTTTCATCTGTTCTTACTTCAAGTAAACTTTCTTGAGTACTGAGATTGAGTGAAGATCAAAGTGGAATTAAAGAAACCTCTTTGATGCTGCGCCGCTCTTTTTATTCTACCCTAATTAATTACAATCATAGCGCTAAAGCTGGAGCCACAACCGGTTCATCCCCACTCATCTGAGGAATGGTCTGACTCTCTCATTTCGTAATGCTCTCTAGTCGGCTAGATAAACGAGATAGCATGGAATAGTGAGAGAGTCTACTCCCTCATCTTCTCTTTTCTCTACAAGGAATGTCGGGTTTCCCTAACCGCAGAGAGATCATGGGGAATAGAGAGAGTAAAACGGCCACTCACTTTCCCATCTCTCTCATTCCCTTTCCCCATCTCTCTTTCTCTCTCCCATCAATGAGCTGCGAGTGTGACGGGTGTGTTATTGATTAGGGGATGGTGATGGTGCGGCGTTTCGGTTCCTTGATTGAGTCGGTTTCTTCATTTCACCTGCTCATCACTCTACCCATAGTTGGAAGCTTCAGAGTTCTATTATTCATTAAACTCGAGCGATTAGATATGCGAAGGGCTGGGTGAAACTAAGTTACCTCGTACCTCGTATAAAAGTGTTTACGCGCCGTTTCGGTTCCTTGTTTACGATTTTGGATGCAGTTAATTGATAATTAATCGGTTGCCTTTTTCGGGTAACCCTTCCACCCCATGACAACTCTTCTCGAATCTTCTATCACGCGTTTCTTGCCCATCAATACTATCATCCGTCCTATTTCTCGTCTTATTGCTGTCGCTAGTTTTAGATTCAGTGTTGCGATATCGAACATTCCATTCAGCATTTACACGCTGGCCCAGCCTTCACCCACTCGTCCACAAGCAGAACCAGCATCGTCGAAGCCGGGTTGAGAGCCCGCAAATAGGAGAACCGGGCAATCGGTAAGTTGTGACATTTTTGCATAGATAGGGGCCACAACGTTCATAGCCGATTTTACGCTATGAGGTCAAAAATGTGCTCAAACTGTTCCTCAGGGACCCAATAACCTCATGCTTTTTAGAGTTCATGGATATCTATTCTCTGACAAACGTTATGCCCCGAAAACCACGCGCGCAAGGCACACCGGGCGAGAGGGAGAAAGCGAGAGGAGAGGGAAGGAGGGCGGAGCCTCTCTCGTGTGTGTCTCTCTCCCTCCCCCCGCTCTCTCGCTCCCCTCCCCCCGCGCTTCTTTGTGCGTCGAGTACAGCCCGGGGAGTGAAGATAAAAATCTGAAAAAATGTCTAAAAATCCTAGAAAAATCGAATTAGTCGGAATTTCAGGACACGAACACAGTGTTCTCTTTGGAAATACGATTTTCGCGGGTTTCGCGACCTAAACCATCAATTTTGACCTACTCAAAAATGTCTGGCACATTTCGTGTCCTCCTCAATCGATAGGGGATGGGAATAGCTATCCAACGCGCTTTTGGACGAGTGATTTCGTTTTGAATGAGCTCTGTACTCCCTCCGTCTCGCTTTTCGGCGAAATCATGTCAACACAAAGTGGGCGGAGCTTGCGGCCCCTATGCATAGAGCCGTCAATTCCAAGTGCCGTTAATTAGGATAACCGGTAAATTCCAGGACCGTCAAATGGAGGTCGAGGACAAGTTCGAGAAGCTTCGCGTGGTCGGGAGAGGCGCGTTCGGCGTTTGCTGGCTGTGCAAGAAGAAGGGCGAGGAGAATGCGGAAAAGGTTTGGGATTGATCTTTGATCTTTGATCTTCTTTTATGTCTATGATTATTTGCACACGTTGGCAGAGCAATACCAGCCACAACGGCGGTGGTCTGGTTATATAATTTGCTTGAAATTCAACCAAATAATATATCAGGTCATCATCAAGATGATTCCACTACACGGTCTATCGGCAAAGGAAGAACAGGAAATCAAGGGTGATTATTAATTAATTAATTAATTAATTAGCTGATTAATTAATTAATTAATTAACTACTTGTTAATTAACAATTCCAGGAGAGGCCGAGCTGCTCAGGAAGATGAAGCACCCGATGATCATTGGGTGTGTTTAACTGATATTATGTAATTGAGATGCTGGAATGATTACATTCGTTGCCAATTGTGATTGTTTAAAAACCAAAAAATTCCGAAATGCACCTTAATTATTTAATTAATTAATATAATTTCAGTTACTACGACTACTTCACGTGCGCGGACAGCATCGCGATCGTCATGCAGTTTGCGGAGGGTGGTGAGTTATTAATTTATCATTTTTCCATATTTTTTATGAATAACCTCAATAGATAACACCTAAATCTAACCAAATAACCGCAATCTTATCGTCATGCAGTACGCGGAGGGCGGTTAGTTTTAATTTCCTATTAAATTCGAGGCTCAAAAATAAGAAAAACTATACAAACTGCATCTCCAGTATAATACATAAACGTCAATAAGTGAAAGATCCAGATGGCAAAGTCTAAACATTCTCAGGCACCCTGGAGAACCTTATCCGCGACCAGAGGGGAGTGCACTTCAGCGAGGCGACTGTGCTCAAGTACTTCACGCAGGTTGGAGAATAGATTATTTCGATTATCACACCCCCGAAAAATACGGTCGAAAGTAATAATTAAAGAAAGTACTTGTACTTCACGCCGTTTTATTTATTTTTTTATTATTTTTTATCTTGGGATGCTGGGATGGATCAACCAATCCCGTTTCCATAGGTCTTCATCGAGGCCTTGGAACATACAAGAACATGATTTGGGTTTTTTAAATAACAAACTCGCAGATCCTCCTGGGCCTCGAGTACATGCACTCGCTGTCCATCGCGATCTGAAGACTCGACTCATTTCAGCCTTGCGATCGCTATGCACAGCGTGTCAGAGAGGGTAGATAATCCAATTATCGCGTCCGAGGCCAAATGCGTGTCTCATTTCCCCTCCCTTTCATTCTCGCCCTTCTCGAGTGATCGGAGCGGTCATGGGTAAGAATAAAAAAGCTTTTCGCTCAAAATGACCCGTTTTTTAACCCATTTATTAAAATAAATGGGTCTCAGTGAAACGTAACCAATTCATTCGAAGTTGTTCGCCGTGCCGCATCTTGGTGTTCCTCATACGGGAAACTAAATAACACACCTACCGTGCATAGGAACCCCTACACCATTATCATGAAAGGTTATCCAAATTAACCGAGCTACATAGTTACCGGAGCAGATTTTAAAGTAAATGTCGTACATTCGAGTTAAGCATGAAAATATGGTAATTTCTGCATGTTTTTCGGAAACAAAGCCTATTCTTAAATATATGCTCCGGTAACTATGTAGCTCGTTTCGTTTGGATAACCTTTCATGGTAATGGTGTAGGTGTTCCTATGCACGGTAGGTGTGTTATTTAACTCCGAATATGGAAACATAAAAATGGTCATGGAAGCTTTCAAAAATAATTAATCATGCTAACAAATGAAGAGAGGTACAATAGAGTATAGTTAAACAATTCTGATATTTTTGATTTGCATGAATGCTTCTTATCAGTAAGTTATGGGATATGCTTCACAGATATTTCTTAACCGTTGTGTTCGAATGACCATGAAAAGGGGTCGGACACGGAGAACAAAGGAGTTTCCCCCCTCCGACACGCTGTGCTATGGGTCGTTAGAGATTCATCCTAGTGAACAACAGCTAAAACAAGCAATAACATCTGCGAAAATATACTATATTTTGCTTATTTGTTGATTTTTTCCCAAGAGGATTATCGAAAATGGTTTCGAAAATAACGAAATTCAGATACTTCTCGGCCTCGAGTACATGCACTCGCTCAACATTGTCCATCGCGATCTGAAAACACAGAATATTCTACTGAATAAGAAGAGGACGTTGATCAAGTTGTCGGACTTTGGCGTCTCTAAGGTGAGCCAATGTAAAATGAATCATTCCTGCAATACCACGTTGTCTGGTTTCGTCTCGAACATAAGTGCACAAAACCTTTTTAATAGAGCAGTTCTTGAGATAACTCGATTCTTTTGCAAAATATCCGATCACCATGATACCTACCCTATTCCCCTATCATTAACATGTAAGAAGTACACGGGCCTCCATAACGGCAGAAGCGCAGATTCTTTTGAGTGGGATATGGTCTTTACAGCAATTGAACACCCGCAGTGTCGCCTCCACTCTCATCGGCACGCCCAATTATCTGTCGCCAGAGATGGTGGAAGGTTAGTGAATGATTGGTGTTCGATTGAGTTTCACTAGCAAATAACGTTCGATGATGCGCATCTCTATCACTAAATCCCTCCTTCTCATTCTAAATAAACACAAAAATATTTCATCAGAGAAGAAAAGAGCGAGTACCGAACGAACTCCGCTTTTAAGGAATTCTTTTAAATCACTAGAGTTCGAAATACGGGTAATCGTCTTTTCATTTCACGCACTCTGAGGGGCGAGATAGTGTGCAAAATGAAGAGACGATTACACGTATTTAGAACTCTATAAATCACCCTCGGGGTCACGATAATTGAACTGACATTCAGGCCGCTCCTACAATATGAAGTCGGACATCTGGGCGCTGGGCTGCGTCTTCTACGAGTTGTTCATGGTAACTATTTCTCAAAACAACAACAACAACAAAAACAACAATAACAACATCAAAACAGCAACAATTGCAGCTTCGCCGCGCGTTCGACGGCGAGAACCTGCCCGCGATCGTGATGAAGATCACTCAGGTTTTTTTAGTCCACTTTCTGATATTCACTAATAAAAAACCATCCAAACTTTGAAGCTGATTCAAAAATGGTTGGAGAAATGGCATGTTCAAATGAGTTTCACTACCCACTGAACTTACGATGTGAAATGTCTTTGTCAATTGGATCAAGTCAGCGATTATAAAACTCTCCATTCCAGCAACGCTACCCGCCCCTCGGCAATCACGTCTCGAAGGAATCGAGGGATCTCGTAAGCAAGATCCTCTCAGGGAATGAGGAGAAGCGACCTCCTGTTAAAGGTTTGACTATGATTATTGCAATCGGTCTATCTCCCTTAGTTATTCGAAAATGTGTCTCAACAAGTATAAATGTCGAATAGAACTCACAAAATTAGCTTGTGAGCAAGATCCTTTATGGCAGAGACGGTATTGCAAACTAGTATTCATCTGACCTAATACCGTATGACTTGATGCTTTTTCAATTGCGTTTCAACGAGCAATGTCTTCTGGTTAGCAAATAGAATGGTCGATATTGTTGCTTGTTGCCTTGGTAAAAATATTGGAATTTATAACCCCTGCTTTTCCGTACCCGGCCTTATCGGTGTACACCACCAGGCGTTCCAGTCGACTGCAAAAATAGCCTTGATTGTGGAAGCAACTTTACCTTTTCCAGAGATCCTCACCTGCCCGCTCATCCTTTCCTACACACTGACTGTCGTGTTGGATACAGGAAGGATCATGGGCAGCGTTCCTGAGGTCAGTGAGCTAAGCCG
This sequence comes from Pristionchus maxplancki, assembly GCA_900490775.1. NCBI lineage: Eukaryota > Metazoa > Nematoda > Chromadorea > Rhabditida > Neodiplogasteridae > Pristionchus > Pristionchus maxplancki. The sequence continues at coordinate 74,437 of LS552006.1, read as the reverse complement.
ATTCAGAATCAAATACGAAATGCTTCACTTCACTTCCTTTGAGATCTGCTAGGCTTTGAGGATCGCATCGTTGCATTTGAAAAAGCATTGAAAAAGCAAAAGGCACCGAAAATATTCATCGATGTTGATTTCAGCATCTTTGGATGTGTTTCACAGTGTGATCATCTAGCTTTGCGCATGTTAATTAGTGATCTGCTGCAGCTTAGCCCGAGAAATATCATTTACCAATAAACACCGATCATTCTAGAAGCGCAAGACGGTGCCCAATCAGTGGGCGATGCGCTCTCGCACAGGATCTGATTCCATCGCTGGTTCATCAGCTGGATCCTCAACAAATACCCAAGCAACATCCGGCTACAGAAGTATTATGGCGAAGTGAGTTTTGGTATTTGCACGTATTCTAATCCTGCATCCATCTATCCTAATCCATAATTTTGCGGTATTTGTTAGTATCTGCACGAATTTGTCGCAATATAAGCATAGATCAATGACAAGGACACTGCTAGGGTGTAGGAGATGTACCGGAACAAGTAGTGACGACCTTGACTAGATGAGTGAGACGGATTAACAAAGAAATTGTTTGTTCCTGTCTGGACAAATACTGTTGTTGTGTGTGTTTTTTTTGTCCACCGTCTCCGACAGCGCATTTTATACATAATGCGCAGCTTTTGGCCTCGTTGCTTCTGTGTTTAAATATGTTTGAGGACAGTAAAATCATAGATTCAAAAATATCTTTTGAAATTCCAGTCACTCCAACCGCTCCTCCTCCTTCTCCACTACAACTACGACTACTACAACAGCAAGCACGACGCAATACAATACCGCTGTGAGGAAAGGCTAAGCCCCTCCCACTTATAAGTCCCGCCCATTTCTAAGCTCCGCCCATTTTAACCAATACCCTACTACAGTCCTGCCATCGCACACTAGCCATGCAAATCTTTCCTACTTTTCGGGTTCCTTCTGTTTATGACCCATAAATAATTTTTCCCATCGACATTTTTGTCCTTATTCAAGAGCGTTTACTGGTGTATTTGTTTCAGTTTGTATAAATTCATGTGTTACTGAGCTTCGAATTCTCTTGAGTTTCACACTTACTTCATGTCATCAGAGAATCGAGTAAAGTCAGTTTATTAAGTTAATTTACCCACGTAAAACACAAATGGAACAGTCGTGACCAGAAAAGCCAATTGAGGACGATTTGTCCAAGCGTCTGGTCAGAACTCCTTTCAAAACGTATAGTTTTTTTTTAAATGTGCGTCGTTTCAAACACAACCTTCTTTATATCATCACAGTTATTACAATCTGCCTGTGTTCATAAGCCATCAGCTCTTACAATGAGTTCTCCTCCTTCGAAACAGGCGAGATCGACAGATCGAAAGACAGCCAAGAAAAGAGATGCGTCGCCGGGGAAACCAAAGGTAAGATCTCCCATCAAAGCATTTGAAAAACTGCGGTCCTCTAATTTTTAATCCCGCCGTGAAAGTGAGCACTGTGAAGGCAAGATAAGCGCCTTCATTGAACAATTTCAGAGAAAACCAAGGAAACTCCGGATCGATAAATTGCCTCGCGATCTTATCTGGCAGATTATCGACTATGCGCCTGAGAAAGTGTTGAAGCTCCGATTGGTAAACCGTTTGAGGACTTCAAATATTGTGTTGGTATTCTGGGTTGGATTTGGGGTTGGAATGGAAAACTTCTAATTCAGGCCTCTCGCGCGCTTCAATCCCAAGTAGATGAGTATGGCCGGCAACCGTCAACTATTCAAATAGTTGACATGGTGGAGATAATCGGATCGGCAACTGTTGTAAGTTTACAAATGGAAATCAATAAAAAAAAAGTTCGTTTATTATACTGTTTAGGGCAGCTTTCCAGCAACTCTTGGTGTGGTTAGAACGGAAGTTGAGAGAGATGCTAAACTACGTGGGAAGATGACTTTGCTTAAACTGCGATTGTTACTGTTGAGGAAACCTCTGAAGCATGTTCATAAACATGGCGACGGTTTTATATTGGTGAGGTCTACTGTTTAAAATCATTGTATTTCATTCAACTTTTAACAATTTAAGGACTGCGGTGAAGTTCGAAATGATCTGGCAGACTATTTGAGGGCAATAGGACGACGATTTGGAAAAGCGAAGGTCAAATTCTGCAGTGACCAAGAGCTGTTCAAATACATTGCGAAACTGCAAGGATTTCAATTCAAGACCTTGCAGTTGAGAATGGACAACCCGCTAACTGATGAGATTGCGTAATGTTTCGATTATTAAATAATTTCACCGACTCATGCCGCAGATCATTTTTAAAGAATACTATTCTTGCTTGTAAAGTTGATAGCCTGACGCTAGAGCTGCACAATCAAGTCACTATGTCAGATCCAGGTGGGCAACCATTTATTTTATAATTATTATTTTTCTTTTGATTGCTTAGGGAGATCTTTCCTTTTCAGTCAATTACCTTGTTGAAATATCACATCTAATCCGAGGGCTACGAATTGAACAATATGGAGTGAAAGGAATAAGCAAAAAGGCACAATACTTTTTCGGAGCACGAAATGCTGATTGGACGGCCATTTTTATTGAGATGTTCTCTAGAAAAATTGATAAGATGAACATTTTCAATTGTTGTTACCCTGAGTATCTGAGTAAGCTTGGAGCGGAACAACTAATCAAGGTTAGAGTAGGGATGACTAGGCTATACATGACTCTCTTCATTCTGCACGCTCTCTCGCTTCTCTGACCGGAGAGAGAAGAGACGATTTCTTGCAAAGCCATCCCTAGGTTAGAGTTGAAAAATGAATGAACCATCCTATTTTTCAGAAATTGCCCTACATCGGGAAGAAGGTCATGTTCTTGGCACCTTGCCAGTATCAGCATGGGCTCAAAGAGCAAATCAATGAACACAATGTGAAAGGTGAACTCCTCTTTTTTTTCTTATTCAAAAAAAAATATTTTTTAGTCGACCAAGGGTGCTTAACAATCCGACACTCTTCGAGAGTCGGAGAGAAATTCTGGTTTTGATTTCAAAAATGTACAGATTGCACTTCTTATTATCTCTAATGTGTGTGCCATATGTGATAAATTCACCGAAAGAATCAGAATGCGCATTATTTGCTCATCATTTCAAAAATATCATAATTTAAAAAATATGTATAAAACCCTTTATCTGTATTCAGAATCAGAATCGGAATCTGTTTTCGGGTAAGTCAATCGATCAATAGAAGAAGGACTTGACATAGTCGACTTGCGGCTTGAGTGTGTCTCGCGAGACCTGGAATTAAATATTTATTTATCAAGTAAATAATTATTAATATATTAATTGTTAATAGTTATCTACCTCCATCGCCTCGAGTATGAAGCAACCAACAGCGAAGATCATCTGCAATTATTTTTTAAATGATCTTTTTAGAGCCTATATACTACTTTCCCGTCTTTTTATGGGATTTTTTGCCATATCACCTTAATAAACGCGGCAATCGAGTACAGTGTCGCATGGACGAGCGAAATCTTCTGCGGGATGAGAAACCAGTAGGTGAAGAGGGCGAGGAGCGGGCCGGAGAGGACGGCTAAATGGGGAAATACACTCTGCACCACTGAACTTTGCTGCAATATGAGATTTACACCCACACCACCATTTATCATTGTTCACCATGCACCACCCCTTAAAGCTTTTCTACTGAGATCCTTAAGGGGAGAAACCAGTAGGTGAAGAGGGCGAGGAGCGGGCCGGAGAGGACGGCTGCAATTCAGGATTTGCACCCTGCATCACCATTTGGGAATGTTCACAGTGCACCAGTTCCCCATAGTTGCTACGTTAGACTAAAGGAAGCAGTACGTGAAGAGGGCGAGAAAGTGGCCGACTAAATGGTAATGTTCACTCTGCACGGTCTGACAATTAGGAATGTTCACACTGCACCACCATACTTTCCACTAGATCACAGACTAACCCAATGCGTACTGCACTCGCAGAATGCTGGTGCATTATACACTTTGGCTACTTCTACTTTACCGCCGAGACCAAAGACCCGAGACTTAAGACCAAAGATCAAAGAACAAAGATCACTAACCCAGCGCGTACTGCACTCTCAAGTTGTTGCTGGAGCAGAGGAAGATCTGCTTCAGGTCGAAGCGCCCGTCGATCGCGTCCCTCCTTAATTAGGTAATTAGTTAGTCATTTAATTATTAATTATTAATCACTAATTAATAACCATCGCATGAAGGTGTTGATGCCGTGCGTCGCGAGGGCCACGAAGAGCAGCACGAAGTGGAAGTTGCCGATGCGGTCCCACTCCGAGTGGATTACGTACATCTATGTATTGTTATTTGTGTTTTCGTAAACAACAACAATGATAATAATAATAACAACAACAAAACAAATAATAACCTGCGCGGTGATCGCGCTCAGCTGCGCGACTCGCGACTTGCGGCACACGACGGAGAAGTCGAATTTGGACTGGGAATAATTGATTAATTACCGTAGGGACCACCATCCTTTTCTATAAATGACGGCGAGCGCTAATTTGAATAGCTCGAAGGAGAAGCGAGGGCCGTGGGTTCTGGATTCATAGATGTTTAGCGCAAAGTATGGGCCAACTTTGCTGCAAAAATGAGCCAATGGTGCCAGTTCCCACGGATGGCGCACGACCATATGTTTAAAAAATGCACTAATTATTAGGGAACTTCGACTTTGGAGCTTTATAAAATAAGTTCCAGGAGAGGGCCGCGACTTTTGAAAGTTTCCAGTGATGAAGTGGGGTCAGGTGCATAACATATCCAAAAATTAGCTTATTCTGCCAGTTCCCACGGTTGGTGCATAACCTCGAAAATTTGCTTATTTTTCGAACTTCGAGCTCATGCACCATCCGTGGGAACTGGCAGAATAAGCTAATTTTTGGATATGTTATGCACCTGACCCTACTTCATCACTGGAAACTTTCAAAAGTCGCGGCCCTCTCATAAAACGAATGGTGCAGCGCTTCAAAGTTTCTCGTCTCCCGTTTTTGAAAACCCGGTTATCGGAGAATTGCGATTATCTCGGAAACCATAAGCTTTCGGTTGGTACTCCCCACACAAAAAATGATTCTATACACCAGATTATTAAACTGAAATAGTGCATGAGTCATGAGTCGACGATTTGCATATCGCATGGTGGTCCCTATAATTACCGTATCCTTTCAGTATCCCGAACTACAGTAACCACCGCTACAGTAACCTGATCTACCGTACCCCTACCGTATACCTTGCCGACGCCCTCCTTGGACGGCCTGAGATGCGTGCAGGGGATGGGCGGCGCGTCCTCGAGCCGCTCAGCGGAGACCTTCTGGAGTACGGTAGGTTACGGTAGGTCGGGTACGGTAGGTTACTGTAGGTACCGCTACCGTAACCCAAGAACTACAGTAGTCTTCAGTCTACCGTACCCTTCCCGCGGCTGCCATCGCCGGCGACTTGGCCTCAGCCTTCTCGTCGCTGTCGCGTCTCTGAAATTAAATCAGTTAGCGATCGGTAAGTTCCCGTATTTACCGTAATTGATACGCAACTACCGTACCCCTACCGTATCCAAATAAAAACCGTTAGTTCGCGATCGGCCAGTTCCCTTATTTGTATTTGTAAGCAATTACACCTACCGTACCCTACAGTATCCCCTCAAATACCGTATTCATCCGAGACTACCGTAACCCTCACCCTCGCAGCCGCCGGCGACTTGGCCTCTTTTGCGCCGTCGGCCTTCTCGTCGCTGCCAGTGCGCTTCTGAAAATAAGTCAGTAGACGATTCGAAAAGTCAGTTGTCGATAGATTACTGTAGTCCTCTCATTTCACAGGGTTCCGCAGTGATCGAGTGGTTTATTATTTTCGAAATCGCGTGGTTCGAGACTATCCGAGGCTCCATAAAGCTTATTTGTACGGTGGGGTTACGGTAGGTTTACTGTACGATTACGGTAGGATTACGGTAAGCGACGGTAGGTCAATAGAGTACGGTAGGTCACCTTCGCTGCTCCCGCCGTCTCGTCCTCCGAGGTGGTGTTCGTGTTGGTCTTGTCCTCGCTGCTTCTCTGCGATTAATCGATACAACTGATGGTACGGTAGCTCGGAAATACGGTAGTCGATAACTACGGTACGATATCTGCTCGGGACTACGGTAATGCGGCGTCTACAATATGTGTCTACAGAGCCTTCTGTCAAGAGATGATGCCAATCGAGCTCAGACCTGAGCAGGTAAGGCTGCAGCTGCAGCTGCAGCAGCAGCGGGTCGCTGCTCCTTGGGCAGCGGCAGCGTGCTGCTCTTCGCAGCAGCTGCAGCAGCTGCAGCAGGCTCCATGCGGTCGCGAACGAGAGAGACGGACTCCATTCTGGAAGGAAACTCAAGAAGGGGATAGAGAGGAGAGAGAACGAACCACTCGGGATGAGATGAGGAGCGGGAAATGAGGAAATAAGAGAGGAGGGTAATGAATAATGGAGATGAGAGTAATCAGATTAGAATTTATTGTTCTCATTTGTATTCGATTCCTACCGTACCCTCTCGCAGACGGACTTCTACACGGGACGCATTTCGGCGTGCTGGTCCCCCTAAAATTGGCAATACGAGGGAGGCGAGCCCGCAATATCGCGATCGCATAGCCAACTCTAGTCGCCACCATCCCCCGATACTCCTACTGAAACAATGATCACCGAGAGCAGACATGGAAAAGTCAAGAGATGCTTCACAATCCCGGGTATGTTTATGAAAAAACTTCGAATATGGCAAAATGTTCGAAACCCGGATATGTTTTTGAAGGTTAGGTAATATTCCTCGTAGATCCAACCATCGAAAACCGGATACATTTACGGGTAATTTTTTACGGCTTTCTCCTACTCTGACCGAGAGCAAACTCAGGGCTATGCCTGACGGAACCTTTTCCAACCCTTTCGTCCCTTTCCAACGACAGAACATGTTTGAAGCAACACTTTACGTATATACACGTATTTACAACTTCTGGGGTGAATCACGAGAAGGAGAATCGTATTAGGAGTGAATCGAGATCTTCGAATATCCAGCATACTATCAACGGTGAAACATGAACGGAATTGAGGTTATTACAACTTCTGAAGTGAATTCAAGACAAGGAAAATCGTATTAGGAGTGAATTGAGATCTTCAAACTATGAACAGAAACAACGAATATAATCTTCTTTGGCTACTCTAGTAAACTTCTCGCAAAATATCAACAGTGAAATATGAACAAAAGTGAGGTTATCAGTGAACTGATTAGTGTTATGTTACAGTTTTAGAAGAAATTGGAGATTTTGTTCGCAATCTCGAGAACATTCTGCAAAATTTCATGACCAACTGAGCGTAAATGACTCAACTCTACCGTACCTGGACCACGCTGGCTCCAGATTCGGCTGAAGCAGCAGCCGCAGCACTTGCAGCATCTGCAGCAGCTGCAGCCGCATCCGTGCAGCCCGCCGTCGCCGTCGGATCGAGCATCGCGCCCGCGTCCGGCTGAATAAGCCATACATGAGCAGGAATCGTTGCTTGATCACGGCATTCTATAGGGGGTGGGCGAGAAAAAGAGAGCAGCAGAGAAAGAGAGGATTACCGTATATTTTTTAACCGCCTGGCCAGCCGGAACCGCGTTTTAGTCTCTATGGTCTTGCACGGAACTTTCAAATCATTTTTGGCGCTAAAACGCCGTGTTGATTATTCATCTCAGGTTGAAAATAAGCCAAATTATGAACGAACCGTCTAATTTTGCTACCAATTTGCCCAAATCGGGTGGGTTGGTCGCTACTAAACCGGGTGCGTATTGCTGGCACTAATAGCGATGCCCATGTATGGAATAAGCATAGATGAACAGCAGATATCTCGCCTATTTTACCCCCCAGCCAAAGATCAATTAATCAAGCGAAATTTATGAGCCAGAACATAAATGGCTTAATTCCTTGCTGAACTCTAAGGTGGTGCAGTTTTTGATATTTAATAAAAATACAGTGGTGAGCCGCTACGATCATACATGGAAAAGTTAGGTGATAAAATCGTCAGAACCCCGGGTATGTTTATGCAAAAACCTCGAAAATCGGCTATGTTTTCGAAAAACCGGGTACGTTTTAGACTGCTAGGTACTTCTCCACGTTAACCGAACCCTTGAAAACCGGGTACGCTTACGGATTTTAGGTAGTTTTTGACGACATTTTCCTACTCTGCCTACGATAAAAATTACGATAATATTTTGACCACGGAGACAAGTTCAGTTGGGGGCAAACAATTCCCCAGGAGGTTCCTAAACGTCGCACATCGCGAGTTCCTAATCGGGTGTTCCTAAACGTCCCATCACCAATGCTATCGTACCTGAGCCACCTTGTCTCCCGCAGACATGTAGAAGACGCCGTCCGGGCCCTGGGAGTTGGGCGTCTGCACCTGCATGTTCGCTTGAATCACAGTTTTCTGGTGAACAAAAAGAAGCCATCAGGCAGATCAATTCAAGTGATATATATCATGGCGATGGCACGGTTTGGATCTCACGTTTAGGCACCCTGTTTTAAGCATCGGTTCATGTTTTCGAACCTTGTTTCCTAAAAAATCTTCGTTTCACAGAATCTAAGCGATTGTTCTGCATTATCCCATCAAATACTGAGTTTGCGAGCCGTGACTGAGAATTTGAATGAGAAAAAAGAATTTAGGAATCCTGAACTCGAGTGCCTAACCGTGATATCACCATATGTCATACCGTCGAGGCCGCGGGGTCGGACGATTGATTACTGGCCTCGGCGACGAGGGCGCGAATCGCCAATCTCAGCAGGAGCCTCTTGGCGCCAGGCATACTCGACCGGCAATACCTGTGACCAGGAACACGCACATTGGATAGATATCGAGCAAAGATCAAAACTCTGGCAATATAAATGTTGCGATGTCACAATCAAGGACTTTTATCAAACATATACAGCAAGTAAAATTAGCACAATAATTTAGCACGATATTAGATGACTTCGAATGAAAGCAACGATTTATTAGCGAAAGATAATAACATTAATTTTTGGGTGCGTAAAGTCAAACAATGTCTATATTATTCAGATAAAGAAAACTACAGTAATCTATCAATAATCAACTACCGTAATCGATCGATTCTTCTTCTACCACATCTCCGTGTTCTCTTCAAACTTCTCCTTGAGCTCGAACTGTAATTATCGATTTTTAATCAGCTACTGATGATTTCTAAATATGATGGAATGATCAGTAAGGAAACGATCTTATTTTTATAGCATGATGAGCGTCCTTCGCCAGCTTTAGGATTTGCGCGGTTTCAACTGCTTGTGTCAGCGATGGCAAAAGTACAAAATAGAGGAGGTCGCTCACAGTGATGAGCGCGAGGTCGGACATGGGAGGGTACCCCCGATTTTTGTCCGCGAATTCCTCGGCGTATGCGCTCAGACCCCGGAATTTCAAAGATTTGAGCACCGATTTTCGTCCCATTTTATGCCGAACACACGATTAACATCCGAGAGTGTTGCTCAACTCAGACGATGGTGAAACACAATTCTCCTTCTCCGCTCACCTCTCCTTCTCGTCTCTTTCCTCCTTCGTCGTTGCCTCGAATTGGCTGCGTCTCGAGCGCTCCTGAATTCAAACATTGATTAAACATCTATCTCGTTAATTTTAAGATTATTGGTGATGTTACAGATTCTCCACACCATGTACTAATTGATCATAAGAAATGCACGAATTCGCTCAGTTACACGTTGTGATAGCAATGATTCGAGCAAACAAAGGAGTAATATTCACGTCACACACTCTGTTTAAAATACAAAGTGAAATAAACGAACACCAACCGATGCGCTGCGTGCTGGCACGAGGGCTACTGCTCGATCGTTGCCTGAATATACTTAATTAATTATTTTAATTAATTTAAAAAAGCTTATTATTTAATTAAAATAGCGAATTACCAAAGGCCGGCGAGGCATCTCGCGCTCTGGCTCGGCACTGAGAGGCTATTTTACTTTTATAGCTTCGGCATTTTAATTAGTTAATTAATTAATTGAATGACAAACCTCACGGGCACAGCTGCATTCGGCGCTTACACGACGGTGTGCTCGTGCAGCTGAATTAATTAATTAATTTAATATATATATTAATTTAAATAAACGTCAGAAATAAATCAACGTTTAGATTAGTCGGCAAAAATTGCTTGGAAAAGGAAATATTGATAGATTGTAGCGAATTGATAACACGAAAGCACTCACTCGAAGTCCTTGGTCGTCGTGTGGCCCGAGTGGATGTGATCCCAGATGATCTGCGTTGTCCATGAGGCAGACGGGCAGTGCGGGCGCGAGTATCGACGATTGCGGTCGCTGCTCCTGCAGAAAATTGATAAATTTGTAAAAATAGAGCTGATATTTATAGTTGGATTGGGTTGTGGGACATAGGCAAACAGCGCTTCTTTACGTTAGGCGCCATTGCAAGAGTGCGCGATTTATCTCTCGTCTCTCAGTCTCCCTATCCATCAACTAGAGCGCGGTCAGCTTTCTTGCTATGGCGCGTGAAGTAAAGAAGTGCCAGGCAAACTATCAAGGGCAACGGCACTAGGTCGGATGAGAACTATTTCGCAATACCGTATCTGACATAACAGTTGTCTCTCGCCTACTTCCGGTTCTCATCCGACCTAGTGCCAGGGCAACAAGTATCGAATGACAACCCGCTTTGCCGTCCCGCTCACCAATATTGGCTACACTCTAACTAAAAACTGATGTTAAACTAATGTTAATACACGAGGCAACAAAAACCCCTTCAGAACAACGACCCATAAGCAAAAATGGTGAGTAATTTAAAAATAAAAAGCTCACTCGTTCTTGATCGGCTTAGAAGCCGTGTTCGATTCGTCCAACGCCCACGGCATTGAGGACACCTGATTAGGCATTAATTACAATACGAAAATACAAAAAACGAATAACCAAATCGGCAAAAATAAAGAAAATTACGAAAGTAAGAAATTTTAAAAGTTGACTAATTCAATCGATACAGTAATTCAATACTTCCGCGAAGTTCAAAGTCACATTTTTGCTATCATGAACTGATTTTATTCCTATTTTTTTAAAAATTGATTATTTTTAGGCATAGGATTCAGAATAAATCAATAATAATACAGAATCTCGGATAAGGCAAAACAAACAACCATTGCAGACATCTTCCCCTGGCATTTTGAGAACGATCTCTAACATTTTACATATAATGACAGGACGAATATGATATGTTTGAAAGGGCAGGTCTGCTGCAGTTGTTGTTGGGAGATCTAAGAACAACTCAATTCCTGCAGACCCTTTCTCCTCCACCGATAGTTTACTCGACTCAGTTTACGTGAAGCGCACTAAAAGAACATGGATGAAAAAAGTAGAGCACTCTCCTACATTTCTACTGCCTCTCTTCGACAGAAGATACTAGAGATGGAGAATACGAAGAGGTTCTTCTAAACAACTCAGTCGTTTTTGAGCGAGATAGTACACGGATTGAAGAGAGTCCCTACTCTCCCATGCTATCTCGTCCCACTCTGACCTATCTTTTTTGATGACGTGTCTTGTATATGATTGGAGCATCGCACTCCTCCTCTCACACACTATCT
>LS552006.1:15016-30297 GCA_900490775.1 Pristionchus maxplancki | reverse complement strand
CAGGGATCAACGTGAGTAGTATTTCCACTTCCTCTCCGACCACTACAAACACCCCGCGCCTTTCGTCATCACCCACTCTATTGTTTATTTATTGTGTTTTGACTAATTATTAAATATTTATTTATTTGATCTTTGGTCTCTAATCACACCGAATACACACCAGCCGGATTTCCCATAATAAGTTGGGGAATCCTGCATAGACTTTGGACTTTTGTCGCTCAACGTTTGTGACTTCGAAAAAGGGAGTACTATACGGGAGCTCTAGCATACTCTAATTGTAAACTAAGTGGCCCAGTTCTCCATTGCTTTGAAAGACATCGAGATGAGTCGAAGAAGGGGGGGGGGATGAGCAACCCGTCTATTTCAATATTCTCTGCTCCATTCAGGTCGATTACTATCTTTCAACGCCCACTCCTCTCTGAGCAGCTCGACAGTCACAGTTACTTCGACTAGTCGAAAACCGTGTAATAGTGTTGACAAATCGGCATTCGTCTCTCCTCATTTCGCGTGCTCTCTCGTCTCTCTGACCGGTGAGAGATCATTCGAAACGAGAGAGGCAAGCAACCGAGAGCGCTAAACGACCTTGACTCGCCTTGAGTAATGATCTGACTCTCTCACTTTCCCATGCTCTCTCGCGTCTCTGTCAGACGAGAGAGCATTGCGAAATGAGAGAGTCAGACCATTGCTCCTCGCCTTTGCAATGTATCTATCCACTCGATATAAAATAGCCGTGATTGACTTCGTTAGTGTCACATCATGCTGTTCTGTCTGCTCCTTCTTCTCGCCAGTACAGCCCATGGAGAACCTCTCGAGGTGAGCAATTATTAATTAATTTATTTTAATTATTAATTACATTTTGCGACATTTTACACCCTTTTTTATACTGCGGGGCGATAAAAATGAAGAAATTAATCAATTCATCAGGTGGACGTGAATCCACCACCAAAGCCCGCAACGATAGGACTCAAAGTCAATTTGGAAAAGTCCGGAGCCAGAGTGAGTTTGCCCCTTAGAGATTTCCATAGAAATGATTACTTTTTTCAGTTCCAGCAAGCATTCCAGGATTTGTACGACTTTGTGAAGAAAACTAATCAGAGTGAGACTGTTTATTTCCGTTTATTTCGTTTTCTGCGCTTCATCTAGATGAAATACAGTTAAAAGCACCACCAATCCAGTCTGAACTAGCGATGACAATTCGGAACGCGCCTCTCTCGTTTCGAACAATCTCTCGCCGGTCAGAGAGACAAGAGAGAACGCGAAATGAAGAGAGTCGACAGCCGATTTGTCCGAATTTTCCAATGTTGATTGTTCAGCCGACTTTCAAAATATGCTGGATTGGCAAAAGAAAGCGGGTGAATTTCACTTCAACACAGTCTCCTTCTGGGCAGGGCAGGATTCACAAGCGAGGTATTGTTTTTGTTTTTATTATTGTTGTTGTTGTTGTTGTTATTATTCTTGTTGTTTTTTATCTATTTACAGAACCGACGATTTCCTGGCGGATCTTGGCAAGCAGTTGTGCGACTTTGCCCCATTTAGACTTCCCATCTCGCAAATTACCACTGCTGGGAACAGTCGTATTTATTTCACTGTCCAACCGGACGTCGAGCTCATAGGTAAGACAATTTTTACGACCTTTCTAAGGCCTCTGGCAAAATAAAATGAAAATGTTTGTCATTGGATAGGGCACCTCTAGGGACATATCTAGTACTATTTTCCATTTTTGCATTAAGAGAATATATTTCCAGCACGAATCGAACGGACTCTTCTGCGCCATGGACTGCTTATCTATCCAAGAGATCCTCAAATGGAATTCAGGTTTGATAAATTTTTAAAAATGGCTCAGGCCAGTGTTTTAGTGTCGATTTCGCCGTTCCCTATCCGAATCCCGTAACTCCCAATCCGCACAATGTCCTTCCCAATCCAAACACGACGAAGCAGTTCCTCTCGGACATTCAATATGGAACGGGTACTGTTTTGATGTATGTAGATTAGCGATGAGAATTCGGCACGCGCCTGTCTCGTTTCGAACGATCTCTCGCCGGTCAGAGAGACGAGAGAGAAAGCGAAATGAGGAGAGTCGACAGCCGATCTGTCAACACTACTGTTAGAGACCGCAAGGTGCACTCCCGAATTAACTAAGGTGGACTATTCATGACCTCAATGTGTAGATATAGGTCTGAATAGCATCATGCTTTTTACCGTTTGTGGATAACTCTTCTCTATCAAAAGTTATGCCCCAAAAACCACGCGCGCAAGGCACACCGGGCGAGAGGGAGAGATGGGGAGGGAGAGGGAAGGGGGCGGAGTCTCTCGCGCACGTGTATCTCTCACTCCTCCCGCCCTCAAGAAGTGCCCGAAATCGCAATTTTCACTTCTTTGTGCTAGTTTTTGACCTACTTAAAACTGTCCGATCATGCTGCTCCACGGACCCTTTATAAAGGTTCTGAATAGCTACCGAACGCGCCCTAGCTTGTCCATTTTGGTTGCGAATTCGAATTGTAGTCCCTCGGCGCAGGTTTTGCGCGTTTCTCTATCCCCACAATGTGGGCGGAGCCTGCGGTCTCTAACTACTGTAAACAACTTCTCATGGCCTGAACCAGAGAATGAAGAGCATTGATTAATCATTCTAACTTCACGGCGGACGTTGAACCACCAGCAAAACTTGCAAAACCCCGCATCGCTAACTGAGATAATTCAATTTCAGAGATCCAGCTCTATCGGTACACCCAGCCAACAACCGATTCTTACTCATCTTTCGATTACGTCGCCGATGCCCCGTTCAAGTGCTGATTTTTCGTCACCGTTCATTCTGTTCGAGCCCCCAAACCCGAAAAGTGTGTCGGTTATGTCTATTGCAGAATGAATGAATCTCGTGAAAAAAATGGTTTTCGTAAAGCACTTTACCAGTAGCGTGCATTCAATAGACAATTTAGACAGAATAATGAAAATCATTTACATTGTAAGACTAAAGTAGGGGGTAGATACGTTTATTCCGACATTTGAGCCAAGGTGGGGGTAGGGATGGGGGAAGGGTTTATGGGGGATACGTTTATTCCGTTGTTAACCAGGAAGGATCAGTGATCAAAGATCAGAGATCAGCGATCAAAAACCAAAGATCAGGCGGCGCTGAACTTCTCCTTGGAGACCTCGAAGGCCTCGAGGAAGAGGATGCCGCACGAGCACACGACCTGCGAATTAATTTTAATTATTATTTTTGTTTTTATTATAGCAAGTAAAAAGTATTTGTATTGAAAAAAGGTTCTGCATCGCTCATTGAGCCTGTACCACCCCCTGTACTATCGAACTGTAGTAACGTTTCTCTGCTTCCCCTCTAGTGGCGCATATCTTCGCTATTGCACCAGCGTTGTATTGCTATTGAAATATCACTATCTCTCTATTTTCACTATTTTTTCTATTTTTCCTGGAACATGATCAAATACCTTGACCAAGGTGGAGAAGAGTTAGGGCGTGGAGCTTCCCAAATCTATCCCTAGTTCCGGAAGATCAAAGATCAAAGACCAGAGCCTAAGGACCAAAGATCAAAGACCAATCCTCACCTTCAACAGAGTGGAGAAGAAGTAGAGGGTGAAGTTTCCCAAAACCTTCTCAGAGATCAAATATCAACCTATCTACACCTCAACAAGGACCAGATACCAAGGATCAAAGACCAAGGATCAAAGTTCAAAGATCAAATACCGCACCTTGACCAGAGTGGAGAAGAAGTAGAGGGTGGAGTTTCCCAAATCGACCCTCTAGTTCATAAAGATCAAAGATCAACCCATCTATGCCTCCTTGAGAGAAAAGATCAAAGACCAGAGACCAAAGATCAAAGATCAAAGATCAAAGATCAATCGCACCTTGACGAGAGTGGAGAAGAAGTAGAGGGTGGAGTTGAGCATGGAGATGCCCTCGGGGTAGAGGAACCACCAGGCGACCAGGGCCAGGATAGGGGCGGTGAGGACGGCTTAATTAGTGTTAATTAGAGTAATTAATTAATTTAAAAAGCAGCTAATTAATTAATTAGCCTAGCCCTAGTGTCGAGTGGCCCTGCTAGGAGGAACCAGCAGTTTCGCCTTCACACCATCAAGCTACAGGCTCTACTTATTTCACCCATAACGGCTTTAATAAGGCTAGGATCGAAGTTCAGTAACCAAAGATCTCCAAAGTCCAAAGATCAAAGATCAAAGACCAACCCAGCGCGTACTGCAGCCTGAGGCTGTTGTTGCTGCACGCGATCAGCTGCTTGACGTCGAAGCGACCGTCGATCGAGTCGCGCCTGAGACCAAAGATCAATAAAAACAGCAACAACAACAACAACAACAACAACAAAAACTAACCATCTCACGAAGGCGTTGTGGCCGTGGATGGCGAAAATACTCTTTCTAATCGTAATCGTTATGGCTAAATCGAAAGTCGAGCGTAAGCTCATGCTAAACGCAGCGCTTGCTCCTATTTTTCTCGTTGTTGTTGTTGTTGTTGTTGTTGTTTTGACCGGTGTATTATGATTTCTCACCATCTCACGAAGGCGTTGTGGCCATGGATGGCGAAGATGACGAGCAGCGGGAGGAAGACGCCCGTCCCGATGCGGTCCCACTCCGAGTAGATGACGTAGGTCTGGAAGTGTTGTTGTTGTTGTTGTTGTTGTTATTGTTGTTGTTATTGTTTTCGTCATTATTAATTTTGGGCAGGTGCAATAATCGCCTAAAGCACCTCGCACATATCGCAAAGTTGTATGATCACCATCTTGTGATAAGCTCGAGCGGGGAAGCATACACAGCATTCTAACCCTACAGAAAAGGGGGGTATCACTTTACATATCGAACTGCAAACTCCAAACTTGACAGGTTGCTGAAACATATTGCTATCGTCATTCTGAACAAGGGGATTAATTTTTGAATTTTCCCCCGTTGCCGTATTCGCGATATGTTTCAGAGATATCTCAAATTGCAGAGGTGATTTGCAGTTCGATTACGGTAACGCGGGAAAATTCAAAAATTAATCCCCTTGTTCACCCTTATCTGGAGAGAACAAAGGGGGTCAGAACGCTGTGCATAGTCTATCTTCTCCAGCACGAGCTTATCACGAGATAGGTAGTCACAATAGAGTGCCGTTCAAGGGGTGAGCAAACAAGATGCTTCTACAGGAGAACATTCCATCTGATCTTTGATCTCTAGCGAAGGTATTCTCACGTATTATACTTAAACTTAGAAAATACTCAGAAACGCCAAAAGATAACGCGGAATCATGAGTCTGGATTTTGATTTTTGATCTTTGATCTTTGATCTTTGATCTCTCTCACCTGCACGAGCAGCGCGATCATCTGCGCGAAGCGGCCGTAGTTGCAGAGCAGGGGGAAGTCGTAGCGGAACTGCAAATGTTGATTCAAAACAACAAAAAAAAACAATAACAACAACAACTCGTAAACCCCAACCCCACAGGAAACCTCTCCAACCCGCCGGCTATAGCTCCCATCAGACGATGCTACCCACCTAGATTATCCCATGACCACTATGCTAAACCTCAAAACAACAACAATAACAACAACAATAACAACAACAACCCAAACACACCGAAGACTGCTCCATCCTTCCTGCGATCGCTCCGATCAGTCGGTGCTGCGCTTGCAAGTGCTGTCGGAGGGCTGCGCGAGCTCTGCAAATTAAATAATTATAAATTATTAAAACAATAATAATAATTTAAAAGGACAGAGGCGAAAGGATTGTCAAAGGAAAGCGAGCAATGGATGAAATGATTATATTAGTCATTTTAAGGGGATAAAATCGTCATGAAGGTACGCAGAATGGCACTTCTTTACTTTGTTGCCCAAAGGTAGGGGAATTCAGGAATTGACCGTGCTTTGATTGTCTGAGAGTAAAAAATGAGTGTTCGAGCTATTGAGTGAGAGGGGTAGAAAATCTCCTCTCTACTTTGGGCAACAAAGTAAAGAAGTGCCCGCAGAATAGCGTGAACATGCGAAAATTAGGCAGTTTTGAACATTTTGAAGGGCAGAGAACAGAATGGAAGGGGCAACTGGCACGAAAACGAGCTCAAGCAGTCCGAAATCATGCAATCCCACGTGAAAATAGGCGACAGATGGGTGCAAGATGCTTCGCTTTTCGAAGAGCTAAAGCGAAAACGAGCTGGGAAACCCCAGCGAGGAGAGATCAAAGATCAACCACCTGTGTCTGCGATCGTTGAATCGGTCCCAGTGCTGTTTGAGACTTGCCGAGACGGCACCGCGCATTATTTGACGTGAAGTTGCACGGAAGTAGCGCAGAAGTTGAGTTTTACGAGAAACTATGAGCTAAACGCGAAGGCGCTAGAGAAAACGCCATGATTCATTTTGTCTCCTGTCACCTAATATTTCCCCTGAGAGAAAAGAGGAGCGAGGGCGCCGGAGATCGAGGAGAAAATCAAGAGCGCGCTCTCTCGATTTCGCGTGATCTCTCGCTGTACTCTGACCGGCGAAAGATAAAGAGGAATTGACAGAGCTAAGCGCCATCTTAGGGATCGGGAAAGGAGTGAAGAGGCGGACGGGGGGCGATAGATGTTGAAATAACGCCGCATTCTTGGCATAACTCACTCCACATAACTCAAGCCAGGTAATTTCTAGATTCCAGACCTGGAACTAGGCAAAGGAGCCGAAATAAAAGTGATTTACGCCATAAAACAGGCGTCTCACACCCATTAGATCAAGAAAAACAAGGGGCGAGGGAAGAAAAACAAGGGAGAAGAGAGAAGACTAACTCGTGACGAGAGAGTTTCGAAATGCGCCCCTAGTTTTCACCCAAAACTAAACCCGTTTGCATGATTCGTGACTAAAAATTCCAAACAAAATCTTCACACCAGCACCTTATTTTGGGCCCGTGAATCGGTGGGGGAAGAAAAACAAGCGAAAAATAGATGAAAACGAGACAACTAACCACTCGTGACGCGCGCTGAGACGAGAAGTGAGGGGTGAAATGAGGGGGATGGGGGAATGAGAGGAGGGGAACAATGGGCCAATAAGTAGGGAAATCGATACTTTTCGAATTTAGAAAGAAGAAATTAAGTGAAATCACATAGCTGGAATCTTTCCAAATCGCTGAATTTTTGCCGCAAATTTGATAGGATATGAGGAGAAAATTGACTGAAATGAGATTCTGGGGCGATTTTGAGGACGATTGAAAGAGTGAAACCTATAAAAGGGGTAGAGAGGGCGGAATTGACTCATCACGTGTGAGTAACTTTCCGTTCATGACAAATGGAGAGAGGGCACGGCATGGGTTTGAGTGAGTGATCTGCTTGGGTTGAAAGGGAAGATGTAAGGAAATGTGTACTTTGTGATATCCGAATGGCATAAAAAGCTCATCGAAAGGCGTTAGGTTGAAAGAAAGTGGCCATCGGAATAAATTCACTTCTGATATCCGACCGCTGAGAAAGCTAGCAGTCTGATTGTCAAGATGGAAATAGAATGCGTGGCGAATCATTAGAAATAGCAGAATTGTTGCCCTTCAACATTCCCTAATTAGAATGCCATTCCGAAATGCGTGAATCGTTTCTTTTGATTCTGTGGTATTTGAAATTGGATTCAAATGATTACAAGGAATGTTGAAGTGTTTCTGCAGATTGTAGGAGCACACGGACAACCAATTCGTCAAAAATACAGCCTGTCACTATAAAAAGATATCGATCAGTGTGTGATGCGTGGGTTATTGTAAGAGTTAGGAAAGATTCACGCTAGGAATCAGCAATCAATCCATGATCCCATCGATCAATGCCGTTTAAACTGATCGATCTGCTCGAGAATAGACAGGAATGCGGGGGTTTGGAGGGGAAGCGAGGGAAGAAGTTGAGAAAGAGAAGAGCAGTCATAAGTCTCTGCACAACGATTCACTCCATCGTCTGCCTCTCTCCATTTGTTGCTCTCTCACTCCGTCTGATCGAAGAGATAGCGTGTAATATCGAGAGAGTCAGAGACCCTGCTGCTCCACTATCCTGTGACAACTGACGCTGGGTATGAGGGGCTGAGGAGGGAGGAAAATGGGACAAGGGAGAGATGTATCCTCCTAAATCTGAATGATCCCTCGTTTCTCTAACCATCAATTGATCAGTTGTAGCAGAGATAGTCTATGTGAGAAGCCTCAAAGAGAGGGAAAAGAGTATGAGCGAGTCTACGCAAATTATCGATTGTTTTGAGAACGTTCTCGGCTTTGATTATCCGAGAACAACCTAATAAATATTAATAATTTAATCCATTTAGACACGAGATGCTAGACACAACTCGAGATATAAAATCTACGCGTGATCTGTACATAATCGAATCAATTTATTCTTCATTTTGTTATATTATTCTTCTACATTCGACAAGTTGCCGGGATCGCTTCTTCTTTACGTGATCTGTCATTATTATCTATGTGAAACGTACTTTCTCGATGGTCATTTTTCGGAGAAGTCGAACGAAAAGTGAAGGGAAATTTACTTTATGCAATAAATAATTTCGACTCGAGACGCTAGGTACAACCCGAAGGCAACAATAAACCCGTGATCAGCACATAATCGAATCAATTTATACTTCATTTTGTTATATTATTCTTCTACATTCGACAAGTTGCCGGAATCGTTTCTTCTTTACGTGATCTGTCATTATTATCTATGTGAAACATACTTTCTCGATTGTCATTTTTCGGAGAAGTCGAACGAAAAGTGAAGGGAAATTTACTTTATGCAATAAATAATTTCGACACGAGACGCTAGGTACAACCCGAAAGCAACAATAAACCCGTGATCAGCACATAATCGAATCAAGAGTACACACAAGCAACCAGAATTGGCAACCTAGAGACCTCTAGGATCTGTGATCAGAGATCGTTTACAATGGAGAAATAGGTGGAGTCAGCAACGTCGGCAGTATCCACAGTAGAGTTCGAAATATGGGTAATCGTCTCTTCACTTCACACATTCTCTCACCGGTCGGAGAGGCGAGGGAGTGTGCAAAATGAAGAGACGTATTCCGAATTCTAATCCACGGGAAGATCATTGCGTCGTGCTGACGAGATCGATCTGCAAATAATCTTATATAATTTACTTCATTTGAATGTGTTTCTCGTGTTGCGCGATAATTTTAATACTCATTATCAGTGGGATTTTACACTGTTATCTTAAAAATTATAGGGCTTGAAAGTCGCTTCCGGAAACCCCCACAGCAATATAAGTTTTTTAATGCTCATGGAAAAATCTAAATTCGGGCTAAAAAATATGAACATAAAATTTATCCATATTCGAAAATGCATGAAGATTACCATATTTCCATGCATTTCTCGAATATAAATAATAAATTTCTAAATTTTTTTAGCCCGAATGTAGATTTTTCCATGAGCTTTAAAAAACTTATATTGGTGTGGGGGTTCCCATAAGCGACTTTTGAGTCCTATAACTTCTGCACGTCCGCAACCTTGAAACCTTATCGAAACCTCAATTGTCTAAATGAAATATGTTTCGCCGAAACAATGTATGAAACTGAACAATTTTGTTTCAAATTCATCGAATCTAACTCTCATTCTTCATTTCGACCGCGCAGCTCACTCGGTTAGAGTGAGAATGAAAGGGGAACGCGCATTGGCCTCGGACGAAATTTCCCCCTCTGACACGCTGTGCAGTATTTTCGATATACCGTATCCCTAATATCTCGATCGATAACTGACTCAACCTGATCTTGGGCACTATCTGGGCTAGGCACTTATACCCCTGATTCTACAGTATGCATTGTTTCTGAGCTACCGTACCCACATTTATAATCGATAACTGACTCACCCTGATCTTCGGAACATTCTGCACTTGAGCCTTGGGCGTGCCCAGAATCGCCGGTGATGAGTTGCGATTGAACTGTGCAGGGGAGCGCTTCTGAACCTGAACCGAATTTATTTATTCGAGTAATAGTAGGCTATTCACGGATTGCATGTATGTTTCATAGAATGATGATTCATTAATACCCGCTTGTGCAATAATTTCGATTGAGCTCCATTGCGAGAAATTTGATAATCTCACCTTCGTCCTCTTATTCCTTTTGAAGTAGCTCAGCAGCGCCCTCCTGAACGACTTGTTCATGAAGCAGTACGTGAGCGGGTTGGTGCAGGAGGAGATGTATCTGAATAAACCTTTCATATTCACATTTTCAATATTTTTTTAGATGGGATATAAAATCAGCGAGATAAGTTTCACACAATGAACAAAAGTGGTCTGAAAGTCTTTTGGGCAGTGGTAATTCACCTCGTATTCAAAAAAATTCGAATGCTTCCTAGAATAAGAAAACGTGGATAAAAGTAAATTTAAAACATCCTTTCAGATCTTGGTGCAAAACGCAAATTGTCAATAATCAGACAAACTCACGTCAACAACGTCAGCACCGTGTTCAGCTTCGAGTCCCAGATGGTCAGGCCCTGCAAATAAGAATGTTCACTCTGCATCACTAGGCAACACCACCCCTTATCATCGGAATGCCACAACAGTTGATTTAGGTGCTTTAATTCGAAATGTACACAGCGGACCACTCACCATGGCATCGCCGAACCGCACTACCAGCCACCAGATATAGTAGGCCACGAAGAGCATCATTAAGGCCGCCAAACCCGGCCAATATAGAATCTACACCGCGCACTACCCCTTTTCATTGGGATACCATTGTAGTAGTAGTACTACATGGGCAATTTGTAAATCACACCGCGCACCACTCACCATGGCATCGCCGAACCGCACCACCAGCCACCAGATATAGTTGGGCGTCCAGCACAGCGCGAAGAGAACGACAATAGTGATGAGCATCCGGGTGACTTTCCTCTTGGCGATCAGGATACGCTCCTGGAATTAAAAATTGACTAATTAGTTAATTAGTTAACTAATTAGTTAATAATTAATTAAGGTCGAGTTAGTGTGCGCGCTTTACCAAAATGACAGTGGCAGTGAACAAAGTGGACGTGAAGCAACAGAACACCGGATATGCGGAAACACGGGCAGACGTCTTATCTTTTCACACTTCTATTCGAAAATTTAATTCGAAAATGCATGAAACGGAGAACGGCAATCCGCATTTCCTCTCACAGTACTCCGGCAAGCCTGACCTGGTTGCTTCGCCTCAGGCTCGGACTTCTTGTGAAGTCGTACGTACCCCTTCTAGAGCTGGACTGCGCGTCCTCTATCTACATACAGTGGGGTTAGGATAGTGAGAAAAGTCAGTTGGTGATAGAACCAGATTACAGTATCCCACAGCAAGAGATACTGTAGAAATGGGAAAAGTACCGTACCTGATTGCTCGTCCGCAGGAAGACGTTGCTCGGAGATGGCAGTTGCTCGGGAAAGGCCTGCAATATGCATTGTTATTCTCGATAACAACAATAACAACAATATCAATAACAACAACAACAACAACAACAACAACAACAACAACAACAACAACAATAATTACCGGCATCGGCGTGGATGGTGATGGTAGCATGAAGGATGATCGAGTGGAGCACTTACCGGAGCGGAGAGACTCGAACTAAAAAAATTGTCATTATTTATCATGTTTATTATTTATTATTTACTATTATTATGCTGGTTGAGGCTGCACTAGCTGTGAAGTATACCGAAGACTTTTGTGAATGTGTTGAAACTTATCTCATTTTCTTTTTTTTCTTCAGAAGACAAATAGAACAATTTGTTCTTACCGTCTCACTAAACCGGCTCTGCTTGACCGCGGTGAAGAACCAGTCCGTGATCGATGCAGTGCGGTCGTTGGGTACTGTAAACGCAAAATAAAAATGGCAAAATAATTGCATCGGCCGGGAATCGAACCCGGGCCGCCCGCGTGGCAGGCGAGCATTCTACCACTGAACCACCGATGCTTAGAGAGAACGACGCAGAGCCGGTTAGATAGTCCCTTTCCTATTCAGCGCCCCCCCAATGTGCTACTAATTGAGATAACTCACATTTCTCGATCAATTTCGTGTCGAACTCGTTGTTCTCGATGGCTGAATTCAGGGTGTAGATGACGTTACCGTAGAGGTAAATCATCAGGCAGAGCGGGATGAATAAGAGCACCTGAAATGGGTATTTTAGAAACCAATCACATTTTCGCACTGATAAGTGGCCTAAAAAATTCGTGAGATCAAACCCCGCTTCGTATCTCGTATCTCATTCCTAATTCTTAGGGCGTGCTGCGCCTATGATAAGTTTGTTTATACTTCTCTCAAATCCTAATGTTTCATTCTGTTTGATTGGTCGATCGTATCGTACAAATCGAACGATCTTTCTTTCCTTCGCTGAATGGAAGTGCGTACTAGGTGCCGCCCGATATGAATCTCATGTTCTTCCTTTGCCTAACGCGGTACGCGTGTGAATGTTATTGAGGATTCGACGACAGGCGGAAGTGGGCCATTCATATTCATTGTTGCATTGAAAATTGAATAATCGAATGATCACCAGTTGTTATGGACAGCCGTGAGAATGTAGAATGATGGTAAAAAATAAATTAAAAATAAAATAAATCACCAATGTGATGTACAATTGGTAGAAGAACATGGTTGAGGCGGGGAACTCGGAACCGCACGACCAGTGAGATCTGAATTATGAAGGAAATCTAATTTAGCAAAAAAGTTAGTGAAAAGTGTGTGTTTCAGTAGAACCGTTGCCTATGTAACGGTGAAAGTGAAGCGATAGTTCGCTCCTTTGTATTTCAAGAAGAAAAAAATACTCACGGCAACAACTTGTGCTCGAACAGCAACAACGACGCCACATTCGTGACGAATGAGAAGCCCCACACACCGATTAGCAGGATGACAGCGCGGGTCTGAATTATTAATTTTTAAAATTAATTAATTCATTAATTCATTAATAATCTTTCTGTTGTTTTCTTTTTTTAGAACTAGAAAAGGCCACAAGAATTGTCCCTTGTTCCACCCTGCCCTAATATCTCCCTGCAGAAACATACTTGATTACGAGGCAGCAGACCACTTCCTGGTTCCCCATTCCCCTAATGGACCTCCCAAATCTGCTTTTTCTTTCGCCAGTCAGAGAAAGTGAGAGACCATGCAAAAATGAGAGAGTGCCCAAGAAGTTCTGCTAATGGACCTCCAGTCTTTGCACTATTTTCAGAATCAGAAAGAGAGAGAGCATGGGAAATTGAGAGAGCGCCCTCCATTTCCTTTCTGTCCCCACATAGATTGCGTCCCCGGAGAACACTTTATTTATGCTGGAGATGACATCCTGCTCCTTTCCATTCTTTCCAAAAACACGCCCTTTCTCTGGCTCTCTCCATTCCACATGCTCTCTCGCACTGACTGACCAGCTAGAGAGCGTGTGGAATGGAGAGAGCGAGGACAAGGATGTCGAAAATTGAAGCTTTTTTCCACTCGCAAGTCATAAAAATGGAAAGAAAATTGAGGCATTGTACAGTTATTGGAATGGTCATGTCCAAGAGTGAAATTGAGCCATTGGGTAGCACTCGAGAGTATTTTGGATGTTCACAAACTTCACATGCAAGGACTTTTCGGATTAGCGAGGTCAAAATTCAAATTCGTATCCTCATTTTATAAGCCCACTCTGCCGGGAATAATTTCTGAAATCCCGGAACCAAACTCCACAGACATTGATCCTCCCTGGGAAAATCCCTTCGTAAACATACATATTCTTAGAATCCTTCCCGATACATTCATCCACTCCCACAAAATAGACCCTCGAAACATGGTCAACATGCGGCCCGCGCGTGAGACCAGACGCTTCTTTCAATGTATTACTATTTTCCTGTTCCGGCTCCGGTTTTTCTGATACATTTCCCGGTTTTCGGTCCCTAGACAGTTCCTTATTCCCTCGGGCCCCGAATTTCCCCCATCTGAGCAACAGACCAGATGCACGCTTGAGCTACTGCAAATCGCGATATCCGGAGCCGGCGTTTACGTCGGAAGCCTGGTTTTTGCACAGACTTGGAATGTTCTATCGGGCGTAAATGATGATGTCAGCATTTGGATGAGGAAATACCGTCCCGCACGTAGGAGCTAAAGCCAAAGCCTACTTGGGTAACTTGGATATTCTTCATGCAAGTAGAATCCATGAAAGTGAGATCTTTCAAGCTGTATGTCCATAAGCCACCCTGTAAGTAAATTCTCAACTGCACAAGCGTCGGATCTTCTTATTTTGCGCAGTTCGGAAGCTAAGAAAGTGCTCGCTAACTTCTATAAAATGGAAAAGCGCAAAACACGACTATATTTCGCGCATCTAACAACAAGGCGTGCTGTCTGCGAATATTTTAGACGAACAGTCAAGTCTAGATGGGCAATAAAATGGACTGTCAAAAGCGGAAAAAGTGCGAAGATCATAAACCATCTCAGACGCTCTTTGTGGTTTTGGCGAACAGCAAAATGTGCTCATTATGCAAATTCTTTTCGAGTTTTCATAAAGGGCATCCCCGATTTTAGGCGTACGGTTAACATGGAAGGGCTCACAAATCTCTCACATTTGGCTCAAACTGTACTCCCCTAGCGCAACAAATGACAGTAAATGTTGTACTTTTCAATGAAATCATTAGACTAATTCTCACCTTGGTGTTCCAATTCCACTAATTCAATACACTCTGGATAATTCACAAAAATGAATACTCGGGTTCTTAAATTTATTGAAAATCTTACTTTGGTGTTCCAATTCCTCGAGTTCAACGGCTCGCAGATCGCATAGTATCTCTCCACTGCGATCACAGCCAGAGTATAGGCTGAGGCACACACGCCGACGGCTGGAAAGTTGATGTTTGATCTTTGGTCTTTGATCTTTGATCTCTGATCTCACGCTATCATAGTCGTCTAGGGTCGGAAAGACTTCTGATCTTTGATCTTTGATCTTTGATCTCCGAACTCACGCTGCAGAAAGGCCGACAGCTTGCACATCAGCGGGCCCAGAATCCAGCACTGGAACAGCTCGGAGACCATCGTCGAGGGAATGCACACGAGGGATCTGCAGTGGCGTGGTGTGGCTAGGGCGACGATTACTAATCCGCATTGTATTATGTAATTGTTTAATCCCTGAGAAGTTCAACACGGAGGCATTGTTCCCATCCACGTTTCGTTGGTGCTATCGCACACAGCGTGTCAAATAAGAAAAATCGCGTCCGAGGCCAATGCTTGTCTCCCTTTTCCCTACTTATCATTCTCCCCCTTCTCGAGCGATCGGAGCGGTCGTGAATGAGAAATTGATAGAATCAAAACACTTTTCGCTCAAAATGACCCGTTTTGATAAATATGTCTCAGCGAAACATAACCAATTCATTCGAAAGTGTT
>LS552006.1:3676-14134 GCA_900490775.1 Pristionchus maxplancki | reverse complement strand
TTAAACATGAAAATATGGTAATTTTTGCATGTTTCTCGATAACAAAGTCTTTTCTTTAAAATCCATCTCCAGTAACTATGTAGCTCGTATCATTTGGTTAACCTTTCATGATAATGGTGTGGGGGTTTCTATGCACGGTATGTGTGTTATCTAACTCCGAATATGTCAACATGAAAAGTCATCATGAAAGTTTTCAAAAACAATTTTCCATGTTAACAAATGAAGAGAGGCATTATGGAGTATAGTCAAAACAATTCTGATATTTTTGATTTGCATGATTGCTTCTTATCAGTAAGTTATGGGATATGCTTCACAGGTTTTATAAAAGCATTGTGTTCGAATGTCCATGGAAAGGGGTCGGACGCGGAGAACAAAGGATTTCGTCTCCCTGACACGCTGTGTCGCACGAATCAAATTCAATTGAAAGAACGGAATTGATTTAATTGTTGATAATTGTTCGAATGTGTTTCATCCACGGCATATCCGGAATGGGCTGTTTGGAGAAATGATGCACGACTGGATCAGCATTAAAAAAATACCTCAACAAATCTGCAATTGCCAGATTCAGCAAGTAGTAGTTGGTGATGGAGCGCTGGGCGAGATGTCTGGAATTACTAGTAATCTTCTCCGCTTTATCTAAAGTTCGAGGCTAATAATCCATGTCTAGAAATTTCTAGGACCGGTCTAAAATAAAAAAAAGGGTAGATAAAATCGAGAGAAACGGTTGGCTCACCTCTTCCCCAGTATCGTTATGATAACGAAGACATTGGAGAGGACGGAGAAGAGAAAGAGGAGCAGGTAGACCTGAAATATTTTTGTTATTTCTTAAAAATTAAAACAACCATAACAAAAAACAATAACAATGATCACAGCTGACAGGATCCTGCTCATTCACCTCAGCCTCAGCTCGCAGACTCCTCTGAGACCTTCCTCTATGATAGACCCTATTCCTACCATGTCTTGCTTAGAGAAGAGGGTCAACAACACAAAAGCGGTAAAATAAACTTACGGCAGACAGAATCCCACTCATCCACGTCAGCCGCAGCTCGCACAGCCCTCGCTCCGTCGAGATCGTGGGTATGAGCTGACTGGTGATGCTCGTGTCGGTCATCACCTGGAATTTAAAAAAAATCTTTAAAAAATTTTTTAAAAATTAATCTTTAAAATTCGCAATAATTGACTGTTTTATTATGCTAATTAATGAAAAAATGAATGAGCGATAACAGGCCTACGAATCATTACGGGCACAAAATATGGGGAAAAACCACGAGAATACGAAACTCGAGATCGGGGGTCAGGCTACGAATATGAATTCCCGGAATGGAAGTGAGGTAGGGAAACATGAAACTCGAGATAGATTAGAATCATGGAGATACGAATCGCTCTACTTTTCTCACGCAGCGGACCAAAGGTTATTTCTACCGACTCTCTCATTTTGCCATGCTATCTCGCCTCTCTGACTGGGAAAACTCGAAAAGGAACAAGGCACATGTGTACGCCAGCGCGCACCCAATTGTGGTAGATCACATTTCCGGCATCGCAGGATTTTGGTCCCGTCCTACCACCATGTAGAAAGAATGCTACCACCATGTAGAAAGAATGGACGTATCTATAACGATCCGAATCAGGCGCATTTTTTCCGTGAATATTTTTCTGCGAATATTTTAGATGAACAGTCAAGTCTAGGTGGGCAATAAAATCGAGATGGCATCGCTAGAAATCGTCTCATCATTTCCAGTGCTATCTCACAGGTTAGAAAGGCGAAAGAGCGTGCAGAATGAGGAGAGTCGCTTCTTGCCAATCCATCCCTAAAACCCATCGGTCGTCTCTTCAGGCGCTCCGAATAACTGGAGTATGAAGGACGGCTGCTACGACCAATCAAACCAGACAGCGAGAGAGCACGCGAAATCGAGAGAGCCAGACAGCCCATCACTCTCCATCCCTTAGAGAAATAACTCGAGTAAGACCATCACTCCGGAGCCTTCCTTGTCCGTCAAAAACAGCGGCGGCCAAGGGGATGGAGTGGTGTCAGTCTGACTCTCTCATTTCGCCGTGCTCTCTCGTCGGTTAGAGATACGAGAGAGCGCGCAAAAGCGAGAGGGTCGGACGATTCCTCGAGTGGTGTGTCAGAAATGAGAAGCCTGAAGCGCGTAAATTCCGGGAGAATAGAGAGTGGGGGAGGGGGAATGGGGCGGGTACTCTGCGGTTTCTCTATTTGAGGTGGTCTCTCGCCGGTCAGAGCAAGCGAGAGAGCGTGCGAACTGGAGAGACGGTGTCCCTGGCCTAGTAAGAATGACGGGTGGGTCCGACAGGCCATGTTCGGATCTGTCTAGTCTTGAATCCTAGAAAAGATTCGAAATGGCACGTAGAACACAAAATACTGGGCGTCTCTTCATTTCGCACTCTCTCTCGCCCGACCGACTGATGAGAATGCTCTTCGGTCTCCTACAGCTATTTATGAGAAAAATTCGCAAGCAACGCGATAAATCAGATCGAATTATGACAACATGCTGTACGATTGAGTTATAATAAGATTACAGTCGAGATTGTATCGTGAGCTATGGTGAGAGACGGATAGGATCTCTGACTATGAAACCTTTAGAAGGCAAGCAAATTTCAGTCAGAGAGGTGAGAGAGCGTGCGAAATGGAGAGAGTGAGATCATTCCTTTTCGAAAATGAAAGGAGAAAAGTCGAAAGAAACCTTGAAAAGGCGGCATAATAAAGGCGTCTGGGATTCTCAGACTGGGATTCATGCGTCACGTAATGGCTTGAGTACACGTAAACCCGTGGGGTTTATCATTCGTTGTATATCGGAACTTAATCATAATAATAATGCGTTTTTGTAGCGAACTTTGGTTATTTACCAGAACTTTCTGATATCAGAGACTAAGATTGTGCGTCATGATCAGTGTTCTGTACAAAATTGTGCGTATTGCCCAAGCAGCTGATTACGAAACAGTTCCCAGGCTCGCAACTCGATCAAAATATGACAGCATGCTTCAACAAAGACCACATAGTAAAATCGGCACGAGGTCGGATGAGAACTATTTTGCAATACTGTCTCTGATATAACAGTTGTCTCTCGAATACTTCCGGTTCTCATCCGACCTAGTGCCGTAAAATCACGAATCTACGCGAAATGTACAATAGAGTTGTACAATGGAATTTCCACGTGCGCAGACGCCATTGACATATCGTATTCAACCGCATAGAAAGGCGCTAGAATATTCGCGACGCCCCCACTTCACCATCTGTTGGGGAATCCGCTACAATGTCTGTCTCTCTCCTTTTTTCACGCTCTCTCGCTCTGTCTGACCGGCTAGAGATCATGTGAAATGAAATACAATAGCTATCGTCCTATGATCGGAGTCATATCGACAGAATGCTTACAATGGTCGCAATTCTATACGCGATCTCGCTGAAAATGCGATAACATGAAAAAGGAATGGCCAGGCCGGCCAGACTATCAGAAGAGAAAAAGCGTTGGTGCGCAGAATTTTCTAGCGAATGGTCGACGTTCAAGAGCTAATGTTTACTCGATGGGTGGATGGTTTGCATCTTTCGTGCACAGGGCTTCGCTGAGTCAGAGTACGCAGAAAATCCGCAGTTCATTCATGATAAATGGTCACGGAACTAGTGATAAACTGCGTCAAAACAGTAGAAATCCGGGGTGCTTTCAACTTTCGAAAATTCCAAACTTCTAACTTTAGACTACTGAGCTCCCGGAAGGCGAGATTGCTACGGATAGGAAGCTCATCTCGCAAAGTGAGGAGTGTAGGAGTGGAGAGTACCGGAACGAATGTTCCATGCGCTCTCACTCTACCCTATCAATTTCGCTGGTCTCGTTCACTTTACCACGCACTTTCGCTAACCTGTGGCTACGGATGACCTACCGACGCGCGCCAAATCGGGAATCGGGAGAGAAAAGGAAGTGAAAGGAAGCTATAGAAGTGAGGTCCACGAGATGCCATGGTCTGACTCTCTCCTTTTCCCATGCTCTCTCGCATCTCTGACCGGCGAGAGATCATTGCGAAATGAGAGAGTCAGACTATTGCCCGAAAGCTTCCGTAAACAGCGCAAGTTGACGCACTTTAGCGCAGCAGAAAAGCCACAGATTTGGGCTAGACATAAATAAGAGACCGTCTGAGAGTAATGGGCTGACTATTGAATGGGCGTGCTCTATCTATCAATAGTCTGACTGGGCATTGTTACGATCTGAACGATTTGTTGCTCGTAAGAACGTGCTTTTGAGAGACCAATTCGATCATCCGAACTATAGACTTGTTGTTGCGCTTGAAAGTCAGCGTGCATTTTGATAGAGTCTGACCAATTCGGACCAATTCGTGTAATGTAATAACATGGATATTCCGGAAGCTTGTATGGAATAGTGCTCCGGTGAGCTTGGCTAGACCAGGAGAGAACATGAAGAGAGGTGAAATAGAGTCAGACCAATGCGAGGAAAATAGCACAAATAATCTGAATAAAAGCACCCGATACGTGATCGGGAACGACATAACGTGGCTAGAGAGAAAACATGAACTCATCCCCATCCTCTCTTGAAAACAAATGGAATGGCGTAAAATATACGCAATATGGAACGTGGCTAGACCAAATAGGCCCTATCTCAACCCCATGCTACCTGCCAAATAGTGCGAAAAAAACGCAAATAATCTGAATGAAAGCAACCGGAAAGCCAACTGTGCTCGTATTTTGCCATAACATCAACATGAACAGTGTTCTTCTGTAGCCTGCTCATAATTGTGTGTGAACAAATCTGCAGCAGGCAATAATTTGTGCACACTCAAATTACGTGAGCAATTGAAGCGTAGTGACGATCAAGGATGAATACTTGGATTAAAAATGAACAACGCATCCTCCAGGGAAGCACAGATGAAATAAACTAATAAATTGAGTGCATTAGTTCCAAAAAATGGATGCTTCAAGGAAGGAAATGAGAGAAAGAGATGACGATTAGTCGTTCTAAATGCGCCATAATTCCGGAAGGCTGAGCTCGTTGCTATTCAGAGCAGAGAAGGCGGCAAAAAATGAGGGAGGAGAATAGAGCGGAGGAGGAATTCCGAGTGCTCGCTCACTCTATGTAACTGAAAGATGGCGCACGAAATCAAGGAAGAAATCCAAACGATCACCACAGAAGAAGGTCTAGTGAGAACAAGGATCTATAATTAGCGTCCAACTCGCGAGGGATCGAATGAAATTGAGAGGAATATTCTATTGAAAGGGAGGCGGAAATAGCGGAAAATATCTCCCTTGAGCGCCAAAATATGTGAAAAGAATTCCGGGCGCTTTTATTCACAGACATTCACAGACTATCACGAGCTGGTTAGAGATTGGGGGATTCGCAATTTTTGAGAGGACAGTGAAAGACGAATTGATCAAGGAAGAAAGCATCTCATCCCTTCCAACTGCCGGTGAAACATATCCGATTCAAGATCTAAATATGAAGTGCCTGTCACCATGAAGTCAGCTCTTTCGCGTTCTGGGAACTTTCTCGACAAAACCGTGTTTCCTGGTAGCGCGCACTCAAAGGTCTCACATCAATCACCGATTTAATCACCGAATTACTAATTCCTATGGTCAGGGTGTCTGGATTCATACAGAATTGTGATTGTTTGAAGAACCGAGATCAAGATCAACGAGAGAGCGTTCGATAATCCCATTACTTTGCGGTGTGAAACACATCTAAGTCTTGGAAATGACGCACTTTAGTCCGTATTCGGAAATAAATTCCTTAGAAAATGTACTCAAATGTCCCTCATCAATCACCGATTATTCGCGTAAGTCGCGTGCCTTTTATCCATTAAACAATAAATGATGGGCGTCTGACAGCAACTCTCTCTATTCCACTCGCCGGTCAGAGAGACTCTCTCGCCGGTGAGAGAGACGAGAGACCATCTCAATCTCTCTATTCCACACGCTCTCTCGTCGGTCAGATAAAAGCTGAAAAATCAGAAAGACGCTGACGATTTGCTACACCTGTCAGGTTGAACCGGAAATAACACAGCCCCTCATCCCTCTTCCTCCAAGAATCTTTGAGAAGACACCGCTCTGCCCCACATCACTTTGCTCCAAACCTCTCAGATACTCGGAGCAAGTCAAAATCAATGTCTCTCCACTTCGTATGCTCTCTCGTCGGTCAGAGAATACGACAGATCACGAGATAATGCGAGAACCACTTCTCGGATCGTTGGAGAAGTCACTCCACCGATTGATCACTCAAAGGCACGAAAGAACACGTAGAATGGAGAGATACCGCTTGAGCATACCTTTGCTCCCAACCTCTGAGATTTCTATGCTCTAACCGGACAGGGAAAGCGAGAGAGCATGTGAGACCACGAGAATCCGACCCCTCATCCCCCCAAACCTTCAGCAATCCTTGGAGCAAGGATGACAAGGAGAGGGGGAGAGGAGGCAAAACGAGTGATTGATCATTTCCAACGAATTCGAGGACAGCACAAACGAGTTATCAAGGAATCGTCTGACTCTCTCATTTCGCAACGCTTTCTCGTCGATCAGAGATGCGAGAGAACATGAGAAAGTGAGAGGGTCAGACCATTCCTCGAGTTATCATTACTGCACGAACCAGGAAGAACGTGGATGAACCAGACCATCAATCAGAGAACCGGAAACAGGATTTAAGAAGATCAAAAATCGCGACGAGGAAGACAACAGGAGAACTTTAACTTGTCTATAGATACAATTCAGTCTGAGATAAAGATAGGAATATTTTCAGCAAGATGACCGCATGAGAGCAGAGGAAGCACTGTGAGACGTCCCCAGAGACTGTATGAGAGAGAGAAAAGTACAGAAAATCCGAGGAACCGACACGCCTTGGAATGACAAGGCCATAGGATTTGCGGCCAAGCAAAAAGACAAGAGTGGGAAAAGGCGGATCACATTTCACCCTTCCCCTGCCCCAGGGGACCGCTTCTCACGCCAGAATTCATAAGACTGGCGCTGTGGTTGTGACTCTCTCCGTTTCGCATGCTCTCTCGTCGGTCAAGGAACATTAGAGAGAAGGGAAAGAAGGAGGGAATGAGCCATTCCTAAGACAGCGAGCCCAGTCAGTCAGCTTTCTCGAGACTGAAAACATTCCGAAAGCGAGCGTTTTAGAATAGATGGAGCAAGAAGTAATAGGATATCAGGGATAGTAAATCATTCTAGCAGGATGGAATAAATACGAACGCAGCGATGTAAGATGCTAGGATTACGGGTAGAATGGAAAAGAAGATCGAGAATAGATCATAATAAGAAACAGACACACCCACACGGGTCAGGCGGCCTGATTTGAGCCAATAAAAATACGGGTGAACTCTCGTTTCAGAGAACACAATCACATGCCTTTTCCACCATTTCCTAATAGAGAAATGTGCCGGAATCCCGGGAAGTACTTCAAAATGAGAACAAAAAAAGAAAAAGTAAGCGGAAGAGCGGCTATTTCCGTGCTCCACTTCCGGCATGAGGTTAGATCACGGTCAAATAATGCCCTTAGTTGCCCTTAAGTGAACTCCCAATTTGGGGAACAGAAGCACGTGGTACGATTCAGTAGGCAAATTAGGCCCGGAAGAGGAATAAAGGTCGCATATTTTAGTGTCCATTAGGAACTTCCGAACCAGCAGCCTGATAGAACAAAGGAACAAGGCTGTTCACATGGTTGTACGGTCGTCTATTCTTGTTTGCCGATTCTACTTCCTTCCTACAGGAAGTCTGCTCACGTCTGCTCACGAGTGGGAGATAATGCCCACTGTCCTTGATCCCAGTATCAATCTAGCATTTGCGCAACTTAAAATTAATATCGCGTGATTTGAGAATGGAGAGAATGGAAATGCGATCTCCTATTTCTGTACGCCGCATTTTACTTCCTTCCTACAGGAAGTCTGATCACGTCTGCTCACGAGTGGGAGATAATGTCCACTGTCCTTGATCCCAGTGTCTATCTAGCATTTTCGAATCTGACAATTAAAATCGCGAGTTGACCACGTATAGATCTCGGAGACAATGGAAACGCGATCTCCTATTTCTGTATAACTATTTTACTTCCTTCCTACAGGAAGTCTGATCACGAGTGGGAGATAATGCCCACTGTCCTTGACCACACGCCACCGATGCCGGATAGGAATAGAAGTGATCAAATTACAGTGTTCAGGTCAAGCGCCACTTATCGAAGAAAGATCCGGGAAGTTATGTAGCCCGTTACTTGACTACGGATATGCACAAATTGACCGAAATATAGCTAAGAATGGATTGCATGTTAGCCATCTCCAGCTAACATAACAATAATCAGGACATGGATTCTATACAATTGGCCCATTATTTGACTACGGAGCAGCACAGATTGTTTGAATTATAGATGAGAAAGGTTATAGAGGTCGGTACACTTCATAGGCTGAATTCCAGAAGTGGGGGCCAATAGCCCGTCTACCGGTCGTCGAATTCTCGAAATGCACCGAGGAAGAAGCGAGTAACAAAGAACGCATCATAATCGTTATGGGAAAGACATGGAGTGTGAAGAGTTATGACAAAAAGCGAGCCAAAACAGGTCAAAATAGCCTCAGAACTTCTCGACCTGAGCGCCAGTATGTCAAAACAAGCGATTATGTTCTAGAAAAGTATGCCACCCTCACAATACTACATCACCCCATTTTAGACTGGTGAGATAAATCATCGGTCAGAGAGGCGAGAGAGCGTGCTGAATGAAGAGAGCAGTTAAAATGAGGTGGCTTGTTCTCACTAGAGACATGCACCGGAAGTAGGTCGCTATTGTTTGCTCTATTGTTCCTGGAGAGACTTGTTCACAATGAGCTGATCTCATTGAATTCGGAGAAACCGTTAGCGTGCGTGCGTGTTTTCAACAGCACGACTTAGGTTACTGAGCACAGATGCAGATAAACTGAGGATACGGCGAAAATGGGATCAATCAACGCGTGGAACTTGAGCGGAACCACAGAAAATCCGTGGAGTGATGGTTGGAGACGATCGTTGGTGTTTTGATGATCAAAGAAATACGTGCGTATTTCGAAAATAGATAATGATCAGCACGAGCGTTGAACTTATCTTCCGGAACTGGTCATGATGCTATATAAGTGTTTTTTTGCTCCATGAAAGGCGAAAGACACGACCCTCTTGAAAAAAACGCACTGACGAGATTGGGGGAGGATGTGGTCTATTCGGGATTCTACGTAAGAGACCGATCCCTGTGCTAGGACAGTACCCGGCCTCGAGGAATGGTCTGACTCTCTCATTTCGTAGTGCTCTCTCGGGTCAGAGAAGCGAGAGAGTACGACAAAGTGAGAGAAATCCGCGCTCTAATAGCTGTTATGCGAGAGTGATGCGAAATCCCGAGAACTAGCCTAGTTCTCTCTTTTTCTCAAGCACTCTGGGTCGCAAGACAGACCTTTGATTCCAGGGGGCTTCTGGCCAAAATATTAGGGCCGATTTTCGAAAATATGGGTGATTCTGGGTGCTAGTGTGCGAATTGAGGTCGAATACAATTTTGTCCAAAAGATCTCTGAGGTGTTTGGCGTTCGAATTGCAACGATTTTACGGAAAGCAGGGCACTAATGCCTATAGGAAGTAATTCAGAAATACGCACTAGAGGCATGAGGGTGTTATGGGGTGTCTCACCTACCCCCATGACCTCTATTAATCTGGAACAGGAAATCAGAGATTAGGCCGATTACGCATTACATTAAATGAGACGAGAGAGTATTGACAGAGTCAGACCAATGAAAAGTTTAGAAGAATAAGAAAAGTTTAGAAGAATAAAAAAGGCGATAATATCTATTTACTTCCCAATCTCTGGTGCGCATGTCTAAGCATGGTTTACTTCTAATGGGCATTTACTGCTTTCAGAGAATCTCCTGGAACAGCAAGGTGGCAAACTCATAGATCGTGTGGCCTGTGAACGCCAGTTCAAAACGGTTTGTGGGAACCTCGCGTGGGTTTTTGGTGGAAGCGACTGACCTAGATAACACGCCTGTAACCAAGGTTCGAGCGAAATTAGAGGGCGGGTGGCACAGAATGAGAAATGAGAATTGCTTCAATGCTTGTTTTCGCGGTTCAAATGGTATTTTCGTGAAAATTACATTTAGATAGAACCCCATCAACCTTTCGAGCTCTATCCAATGGTATATTTTATTTTTGATTAAAATTACTTATAACATGTGTTTTTCATATTGAGAAAACTAGCGCAAAGGACCAAACAATTTTTGAACAGGGCGTAGGTCAAGCCTTAAGAAGCTTAAAGGGGGTTGGGCACGAGACGAACTGATAAAGTCCTGACACGACTGGCCTGCACCGGCCCCCCTGCCCGCAGTAATTTTTTGCTCGCAGTGTAGCGCTGTGCCGTTTTCACAGCATTTTAGTGATTTATCGATTTTCGGTTCATTTCCTTTTGTTTTCATGTTTTTCTTTTGCTTCTATGCGATTCCCCGACTCGA
>LS551939.1:155693-170291 GCA_900490775.1 Pristionchus maxplancki | reverse complement strand
GTGTTTTTTGGACTTTATCGGGCGGCAAAAACCACATTGGTTTTTATCGGTGATTTTTGGACTTTTTCGTCCGATTAAAACCACATTGGTTTTTGTCACCCGATTAAATCCAAAAAGTTGTAATTAAGTCCAAGGTCACTTTCATCGTGCGATAAAGACTAATACATTCCTCAGAAATTTATCGGCGTTTTTTTTTTTTGCGGGAACAGCTATTTGGACCCGTCATAAAGAGAGATTTGCAAAGTATGGAGTATGCACAATATTATCCTATTGTTACGCAGACTCCAATCTTTTATTTTTCTCTTCCACTCACAATTGTGTGAGAGTTCTGTGCTGATAGACGATCTCCATTGAATGAGTGGAGTCACTGAAGGAAGGAGGGAAGTGTTAATCGGTTTATCCAGTTACCATAATCAATGCTAGTGTTCGTGAGCCTATTGAGTGTTCCCTACGAACGAGTTTAGTTTTTTCCGAACCAGAAAATGAGCACAGAATTAGAACTTCATCGGGGAAAGATGAGAAATTACTATTTCCGCTCAGAAAATAACTTCTTAAAGAGATGCTCTTTATGTCTGAGCTGTTCATTCAAAAGATATCAAATGTGAAAAATAATCTGCACGTGCAATGCTATTTTTGCTACTATCGTGAAAGTTATCGTGAAGATTGCCTTTTTGTTTATCAAATGAATGACAATGCCTTGACAATCTAGATACTTACAATCGTGTGATGTCTTTTCCATTGGGAGCACTTGACCGTAGGGATTTTTTAGTGCTCACGATTCCATCGTTGGCCTATTCAAGTATAATAGCGCCTTCTGAATGTGAGAACAAAACTGTTCGAGAAAAGTTCGACCTGGGCTCTCATTGTCTATTTCACCATTCGTATGTCGTGGAAGTTTGAAGGGATCGTAGGGAAATGACACGTAGGCGGTCGAATTGAGACAGGAAGTGCGAATTGCGAGGGTGGTTCTCGGATTGTTCGACCTGTGGTCAATATTATGTGAGAACTTGGCCGTGTTTTGAGGAATTTCTTCATATACGTTAAAATGTGTTCACACTTACCTGGTAGAGTAGGAAATGCATATAATCGGAATGCGTAACTGAGATTGGGTGCAGTTCTCTTCCTTCTACCCGAATATCTCATAATCTTCGCTCGCATTGCAGAAAAATTCGCGCATTCCGCCGAATTTCCGGGATGAATAAATTATGGTTAATGGCCTGCGTCGTTCGTTATTTGTTAGTTCTTCGATCGGTGGATGGACGCACTTCCTGTCTGGACGGAATATTGCACCCGTCTTCACCCTTTTTTGCCATGATTTGAACCGAACCATGCCAAAATATTTACATGATTCTTGGTTTGTGGGGCTGCAAGGTTTGTTTTCTTCGATGAAAATACATGAGTCTATTTTGAATTGACGCTTTACGAAAACATTCGCATAACTGAGCTCGTCATAATGTGATTTGTATTCGATTTGGAGGCGGATACTCTAAGACAGACTTCGCGGAGGTGGAGTAGGAGGGAGTAGACGAGATCCCACGGAATCACGATAGACACCGTCTGCACTAGAAGAGGAGTAAACATGAATATTACCCTTGCTGCACCTACATCCTATTGGCCAATTCGACTGTGCAGAGTCGAGAAAGACAACAGAAGAGACACGTCTAGTCCTTTTCGCGAGTCAGAGATTATTCATTCGTGTCTATTTTTGTGTTCGAACTTCTGTCCCAGGCCGGAGAATGACTAGATGAAATGCGAGACGAGAACAATAACTGTTCTTGCTCTTCGGGTTCATCCAGTGCATTTCTCATTTTCATTCTTTTCGAATATGTGCTTGCTTCGAAACAAACAACTGACCAATCTTCATTACGAGTTTAGTGTCCAAGTGATGAGTGAAGAGAAAGAGAGAAATAATAAATGAAGGGACGACAAATCAGGATGGGGGAGGAATGGGGTGCAGAGTAGTCAAGAATCGAGTCATCTGATCATCACAATCAATAGGGACGGTGTCGATTCGACCGGGGGGGGGGGGGAGGTTAAACTGGTGCTAGTGAGAGAGAAGGTCAAAGTGACGAGGGAATGGCTGTGGGAGACCCATGAGAGAGAGAGAAGAGAGTACAAGTGCCTGAAATGAGTAGATTATCGATTGGACATCCCTGGATGACATACCTATCAGTATTCCAGAGGCATCTCGAAGGGATTGACTCCTCCTCGTTTGCCTCGAAGACCCTGCAACGCAGTTTGAGACTCCATTTCAATGCTTCTTCTTACCTTGAAGGGCGCTCGCTTTCCTCTCATTCCACGGAAGCCTCGAGGAGCTCAAGAATTATTTCGTTTTTATTTATAATAAACCCGAAATCCAAGAACAATCTCAATTGAGTGGCCTGTCTTGCTTGTTTTTCATGCTTGGGTGCCTTGCGTAATAATAAATACTCATAAATTCATGAAAATCAGGAAAGAAGGCAGTTTACCGGGTTTTTCATCACAAAAGTACACACCATTTAGAGATGTGAATTGTTCAGCCTTTGTATCCTTGCTTATAGTGAATTGTACAATTTTTCTAGCTTTGGGATACAATTGTTTCCTCATGTAATCTCACCCTCGAATTCAGATCTCTTGTTCGCCATGAATCCAGGAGCGACATCGTAGAACTGAATGAGATCAATCAGGATTGGGTTTATAATTATTTCGCTGATTCTTTGTTCCTCTGGTTTATTCATAGCAATCATAAACTATTGTGCACTTATGACCCCACTCGAATCCATTCATGCAATGGTGGTAATCATGCAAGGTATTCCCATCACTGATCTCTCTCTCTCCTCTTCTGCAGCTCCTCATCTTCCCCCACTTCCTTCTCCGAGAATGGAAGACGCGATCAAGTAATTCATGGGCAAACTCCTCTCTTGTCATCTCTTCCCCGAGTGCATTCCTAACGAGACTGAGAACTAGACATCGCTCTTGAGGACGACAAAATTGACTAGTACGGTAACGAGAGCGTGGTGCTAAATAAGCAGTCATTTAAAATGCAAAAAGTCAAGGATCTCCGCTTATTCTCTGCAGTTTTTTTCTACAACGGTCAAAACATTGGCGTCACTCAAAATATCCCAGTTTTCGAGTGTCAAAGGCGAAGATCGGATGATTTCCGTGCAAGCTTTCTGGGCTCTTCTCCCATCATTTCAAAGGGGACTTATTACTCTTTCCGAGAGGTCGTTCTTCTAGCATTCCTAATCAGTCTTCAAGCACCGCTTGTCTCTTGTCTCAGTTATTCGTGGACTCGTTGCCATCCTCTTTCT
This sequence comes from Pristionchus maxplancki, assembly GCA_900490775.1. NCBI lineage: Eukaryota > Metazoa > Nematoda > Chromadorea > Rhabditida > Neodiplogasteridae > Pristionchus > Pristionchus maxplancki. Next base: position 167,001 of record LS551939.1, on the reverse strand, counting down.
CTCGTCATTCAATCTTCAACTAAGCACCCTCTTCTACCTCCGATCCCATTAGTCTCCTAACTACCCTCTCTCCGCACCCACAGTATCCAATGAATGACTCGTTGATATCACAGGATTTCTCAGGAAAGACACGCGATTGCCACTATTTCCAATGCCTCTCAACGAGTGGATTCATACGGTGTTAGTGTTGAGGGAAGAGAGTTAGTGAGCAGTGATGGATTGGTGGCTACGGGGCGGTGCCTGGTTCGGTACCGACCTGGTTCACGGTACCGAACCAGACTGCTTTCTGACTACCGTGCTCACGTCATCGGGGTGGTCTCCCTCGGTACCCTGAGAGGCAGGAAGGGAGGTTTTGGGACGGAGAGGAAGAAGTCGATTAAGGGTAAGGAAGAGACGTACATCTTCCTCTCGATAGGCTGATGAAGAGGAGACGGAGAGAAGGAGGAGAAGAGAGGCGAGGAGGGGAAGGAAGAGGGATGGGCCCATGTCTGTAATCGATTGATTGAATGATTGGGAATGAGGGATGCGGACTGACTGCTGATCAGAAACCGAGGAATGACGTGAGAATGGATGAAATGCGCACGAAAGAAAGGATGAATAAGGCGATGATTGAGGGATTTTCAGAGAAAAACATGAATGGACGCATAAATGCACGTGAGGATTCGACCTACTACAAGAGTTGGCTTATTCATTCGTCTGGATTCACTCGTCCAAGAGTTGTTCTTTCTCAATAGAGTGATCTGCGAACGGTAAGGGTTCGAGATACGGGCAAGTGTGAGGATGAAGCAGTGTGATTATGATTTGATTGGAGAGGCTGAAAAGCCTTGAAAATTTTTATGACCTAATTCACATAAATATTATTCTGCGCACCAGCAAGCGAATATAAATTTTTGTCCCGGAAGAAGCAAATCCATTCTCACAACCGCGCACGATACAAAAGATCTCCGTCTGATCGCTGTTATTCTAGTTATTGTCGGAATTTCTCCCCATGGAATGTCTCCCACGAGAGTGCTTGACTAGAGAATATAAGAGGGAATCACGAGAACTCTTGAGATGATGAGTGGCATTAGCGTTTCATCAACATCCAGACAAGTCGAATTCTCGGAAATGAAGGAAAAACACGTAAGGAAGAGACAATGAGTGACAACTCATTCAACCATTCATGAGACAGAGAGATTTGCCTTACACGAGATGGGATGAACGGGAGACATCTCATACAGATGGAGTACCACGCAATGGGTACAATTCCAGGAAGGGCTAGGGGTTGAGTGAGAGAGAGGTCTGAGTCTCGCTCATTGTTCGAAATGGGGAGCAGCCCTATTCTTGTCGTCGTTGAGAAGGCGACTCTCCACCCACACACAAACAGGCTTGGATCACAAAACAGACCGGACGGGCTGAGATTGAGAAAGGGAAAGAAGGACGTCCATTGAGGGTCTTAGTTATATTAGTATAGTGGATTTAGAAGGAGGGGGGGGGGGGGTGGTGAGACTCCATTTTGGGAGATAATCTAGATGGGAAGAATGCAGTTATTGTACACGTGATGAGGGAAGGAAATGGGAATGAATCAAAGGGCAGATTTATGGATAGAATGATGTCTTATCGAGGGAAGGATCGAACACAATTTCCGAGAAGAATGACTGGGTTATAGTCACTTTGGAGATTGGAAAACGAAAGAAAGTCGGAGAAAGTTTGAGTGAGGTTGAATCTATTGTTCTTTTGGTTGCTAGGAATTGAGTAAAGAAAGCGTCAGCATTTTCAACTCGAGAGGAGGAGAGGCCAGAGGATCTACACTAACTGATTGAGGACTGGAGAAGGACGGATAGAAGTACTGACGATGAAGCCCCGCCCCCTTACCACACTCCGAGACTCCGCCCATTTTTGGGAGAGGAACAACGTGAGAAAGGAAGAGGAAAGTGGTTGACAATTGGAGGTGAGAGATTGAGATGAGTTGATGTGAGATGGATGGCTACGTACAAAAGAGTGCAATCGTATGGAGAGACTGATCATTGCTAGCGAGAATGAAAAAGCTAATCACCTACATTTTTTAACAAAAATTATTGAAATTTCTCTACAAAAACGTTCTGATTGTTTGGAAAACGGAATTTCTTGAAGATTTGTCGATGGCTAAATCGTGATGCATTTCAATTGTTCAAACTTTGCAAAAGTTACTGAACGCGATAAGGTTTTTTCTTCTTTAAAATGCTTTCATCCTTCTGTCTAAGAACAGCAAAAATTGACTGTTTGGAAAAGAAAATTAAGCTATCTATAATTTTAAAAAATGAAATGCACACGGTAATGCTCATGAATTTCCATTCTCCATTTTTTCGTTGCTTTTTTTCTTCTTGTTCCATTTGTTGCTCAGAGACGAGAGTGCTCAAAGATATCTACAAATATTATTGTAGTACAGCCTTCCCTCTGCGGTGAAAAGTAAACGAAGAAGAAACGAAGAAGATAAAAGAGAAGAAGACAACGCCTGCTGTTATCAGACAAAGAGAGTCGAGTTTTGTTGCAAGATGAGCATGTGGTTGTGGAATCTCCAGCCAATTATGCCCGGAGTCGTTATTTTGATGAATGGAATGCGGAAGGAGACGAGCCAAACACGAATTTCCACAATATTGCAACTTTTAATCCAGAATATCTGGTTTTCATCATCGTCGATGACGACGTTTTCCCATCCTTCAATTAGTCTCCATTTCACCCCTGGAAGTCATTCAATCTCTTACGCCTCCATAAGTGGCACGGGAAATGTCAGCAATCTGATAAGAGAGAAGGTGTGAGAATGGCAGTCCATTAGGCCCGAAGTTTCGACAGTGAAATAGAAGAACTACTGTGGGAGGATAGATATTTCTAGTATGTCTAACTGACTCCAAGCCGAAACTGCTCGCAAAAAACAATGATTTGGAAATGGCACAGCAGTTTTGCACCTGACTCAATTACCATAGCTTTACTGTCGTTTATTTTGGTTGTACCAAAGCTTTCATCCGTCTCGGATGAAATCTCTCTAGCACATAGATCTCCTTCTAATTCAAATTTTCACGACCAATTGCAACATTCGCAAGCAGACGATTCGATTACCAATAGGAGATCTTCGCACCAGAGATCTTCACAATTTACCTCACATTTTTTCCTTGTAAGTGAGGAACACGCGGGTAAACTAAATCTCATCACGAATTCTTGTTTTACTTCCTAGATAAATGGAAATGGTTGAGGAAGTATGGCATCCGATTTGTGTGGATTGATGTGATCAAAATTGTAATCTGCCTTTGGAAAATAAAATGATTTATCTAGATGTTTTCTGAGAACGATTTTGCAAAGGTTTGATCATTCGTCAGTTGCCCAAAATAGATATAACTCTTCACACATTGGTGGCATCTCGATCGGAAATGTTTTCGGAAGTTTCATTTTTTGTTTATTATATTAGCAACACTATTTCTGATTTGATGCGTGTTTGCCATGCCCCCATTCACATCTTCCTCCATTCGTAATTCCCCCAATCGAAAGCGATCACAATGAAGAGGAGGTGTGGTAAAAGCGCTGCGATATTCCTTTGCTTTTTTCAATTTTGAAATAATATCCTTTATTCATAAGGATAGGTCATTTATGAGGACTCCATATATGGACTGAGATCATGTCCGATTACCATGACCAGTAATCTCCATCCGCCAGTTCATCCATTTTCTTGAATATCATTCGAATTACGGGAAACGGGAGCTTCTTGTAGTGCTGAGAGTTCTGAAAAAAAAAATCTCTCAGAAGGACTAGTTCTTCGCCGGGTTGCGTGCAATGGTTAAAATGCGCAAGGTTGCGTTGCACATTGGCATCTTTCCTTGTAAAAGGCTCGTGAGGCCGAGAGCGATCCGAAAAAGTTGCGATTCCGCCACTTCGTGGCTACAAGCCTTTTAGGCCTAACGAGCCTTTTACAAGCGCATCGCAGGCTTCGCGTGTTTTGGAGTGCTCTTCACATGTGTTCCCGACTTCCCTTTGCTTTTTACTCCCATGGAAAGTAGGCTCGTGAGTCCTGTAGCGATCCGTTTCCACATGCGCTTTGAAGGTTAAGCTGACAAACGCTGCGGATGCGCATTGGTATCTTCCCTTGTAAAAGGCTCGTGAGTGATCACGTGGAGTTGTTTGGTAGCTCGCACGGCCATTTTGGTTGAGTTAGCGCTGAAAACGGCGCGAAAAACGAATTTCGTCATATTGCGTAGTGATGATGAAATATGTGAAAAAAGTGAAAATTTTGATCACGTGAAGTTGTTTGGTGGCTTGCATGGCCATTTTGGTTGAGAAAGAGCTGAAAACGGCGCGAAAAACGAATTTCGTCATATTGCGTAGTGATGATGAAACATGTGTAAAATATAAAAAATTTGGTCACGTGGAGTTGTTTGGTGGCTCACACGGCCATTTTGGTTGAGTTAGCGCTGAAAACGGCGTGAAAAACGGAGTGTTACATAGTGATGACGCAAGATGACGTAATGATGACGAAATATTTTTTAGCTGATTTGAAAGGGCTCGTCGAGTGGGTTCGATTGGCACCTGGTATAGGCTTGTAGCATCACGTTAAAGCGAGTTATGAGCAAAAAACGAAAAGCGTGACGGACGTTACATAGCCACACACATAGATAGACAGATAGATAGACAGATACAGACAGACAGACGTAATGACATGTAACTTCTTTTGCAACTAGTAGGAACGTCTTTTCTTTTTGGACCGACAAGTACATAGACTATTGTGCCAAGTTTGGTTAGGGGCCACAAGCGTAATTGTTTAGTCCCGACTTCCGCTGTTTATCTCTGACCTTGGCAAAACCTACTGCAGCGGGGTGGAGTCGAACAAACGAGGTGCGGACACCAAGGCAGACGCACTATCACTAAGCCATCAAGGCATGCTATCACTAGCTCTTTAGAGAGTATTTGGCTGCGATGCCTCTCTCTAGGCTCCGCCCCCTGTGCTTAGCGACTCGACTTCGAGTCGATTACAGGGGAGAATGACTACACACCTTTTTGGCTTTAGCGCGCCTCAGAGAAAAGATATCGACAAACGGCCAAAAGCATGATGTTATTGGGTCCCCGGAGGACAATTTGGCTTATCTTTGGACAAGATCCGATAATATCTGCAATCCACGTTGCGGCCCCTAAGTTTGGTAAAGAAGATAGAGAGAGAGTAAAGAAAAAACTCGATGAGACGGGACAAGTGTACAGAACTACTGAGACATTCTTTCTAGTACAAAATGGTAATAGAAAGGGATCAATTGGAATACCCTTAGGTCTCGAACGTCGTCCATCGTCTTCAGACTGTCGAGGGTACGTTCCTGCCATTTCATTAGTAGGATTGTCAAAAAATGTATTTTATTTTTCCTCAACGATCGATAAATAAAGATTTAGAGTGAGTATGGACCAGGAGGCCGCTGAGTCTGTAGGTGTAGGCGAGTAGAAGACATTCGGTGTTGCTCCATTCGCCAATCCACGTCGTCAGATATTCCTCACAATGATCAGTGACGTCTTGAATAAATCTTTTTTTGAATGGAAGAATTTTAAGATTGATAACTTAAAAACAAAAAAATAATTAAAATATAGAAACAATTTCTTACAGCGATTTCGAATCGATCACTCGATTTGAGGAGATGGCGCGCCGTCGATGCTTCAAAGAAATATGAATTTGTACAAAAATTTTTTGGGAGGTTTCAGAGAAGTTTACACATTTTTCTGAATAAGTTGAAAAGAGACACATAAGCGTAAAGCCATTTACCCGTAATCTTCTTGGGACAAGGAGAGTAGAGCAGAGTGAGAAGATCAGCGAATTCCTTAGGAGGAATTGTAATGAATGATGATCAACAACACAACCTTTGGATCGACATCCTTCAATTCGATCTCGTTCTTGTTCTTTTCGACGTAATCTCCGTAGAACATCGCATGGAATACGGGAGAATGAATGGACAGAAGCTGGAATATCAAATACAACCTGCATCGATTTGTTCCAACTGTTTATCTACACTACTATGCATTCAATTTCAGCTCAATCCTCGTCCATCAACCGACCTGCTTGCTCACATAAAACTTTCTCCCTTGAACGACGAGGACGACGTCATGAGTGGGCTCGTTCGGATCTTCGAAGCCGATCTCATGGTCCTAGAAATAAGATTGATGTACCCCTTGCAATTTATAGATAATACCATCAAATTTCCTATGAACTCCGAAATGTCAACAGGAGATAAACCTGAGTCCAATGACGGAAGAGACAGTGAAATCAATGTGAACTGTCAATTTGTTGTCCTTTATGAATCCCTGCAGAGATTCACGAATGAGTAGAACAACGGACCAGGTCATACTAATAATTATCATTTAATAAATTAAAAAGACCAGTAAATAATCTAAATCTGACCTTTCCATCGTCGATGAGAGTATCCCAGATAGGGATCTTGGGAAATCTCCAGTATCGATTATCAAAATCGTTGAATGTCTGACGACCCTTTGAAGTAGGAATAAGCATTTCGAAAATGGCATGTCCCTTCTAATGGATAACAGAACTTGGTCAAACCTTCAAATGGAAGGAATACCGTGAGACAATACCTTGATGGAGCAGCTCTTCGATTCATCATTATGATTCACTATCTTAGCGTCATAGTGAACTTCGACACTTCGCAGCTTGAGTTTTCCCGATCCGAGATGGAAAGAAAGGGCGACGGAAGGCTCTTTGGTCACGTACAGATGCCTCAATTCAGATTAGTTAGTTTGAGAAAAAATAAGAGCTCTTCGTTTCTATTCATTTCTTACCACGGGATTCCTCCAACTTCAATTGGTGGTGAGCACTGATCCTTCATCACATCTTTGTCGAACTCCCATCGAATAGTTCCCGTTGACATGATTAGCCTAAATCAATCTTTATTAGAAAACTACTCTCTCACTGGAATAATTCTGATAGATATCGAGTAAAATGCAAGAGTAAAATCATTTCACCTCTAACCGTTCACGATGTGAGAGAGTAATCGAAAAAAACTCCCACCAATAGAGAAGACTGGAAACAGGAAGAATGAGAGAGTAAAGTGAAATATTGGTCAATAACGAAAGTATTAATATAATTTATCAATTTGAAAACGTATTATAATCATTTGTCTATCACTGTTTTTATCAATTGACCTGAGACTCCAGATGCTACTTTGCTGAGAAGATGATTTTTTGTTGCCTATGTCCCTCCTGCTATCCATGTATTTTGTGTCAGCCATTTCTATTTTCATGCACTTATTAAATCAACGACCTGCGCCTACATTCTTGGAAGTTGCAATGTCTCCGTAAATACTTTGCGCGAGATGTAATCTCTCACGCCGTGCCAATCTCATTCTCCTCATTCTCTGAATCACTTCCCGACCCCGATGGAATGATTATACTTGTCATATTCATTCCGTCAGCACCTCGTGTGGAGAGTGGGTGCAAGGTAGAGTCTGTCTCCGAAAGGAAGGGAGCAAGACAGAAGTCCCTTCTCATGTCTCGTTTCTGATTTTTCCGCATTCAATTTCGTCTTTACTTAGCTGATGCAAACGAAACCTGAATGCTGCAGATTTAATGTCGACAGTAGAGGAGAATTTCGAGTTCACCCTTGACCAACTCTCCGTCGGTGCATTCTTGTGAGTTTACCCTACCATTCTGATTAATAATATTGATAATGACAAATTTAGTACTCTTCGTGAGCGAGCGGACGATCGACTTGTCGTTGGATTGATACTCATCCCAATCATTTATGGTGCGCTGAAATCATGAAGAAATAACGATCCATAGATTTCGCTTGTTTCATTCCTTCATTTGCAGGAACGATTGCCAACATCGCTTTGATTGTCACGGTTATGGGCAGCAAGGATTTGCGAGCCAATCCATCGTCAGTTTTTGATTGTCACTATTTACTTAATCAAACTGACTCCAATCCTGCAATTGCAGCTACTACCTCCTCATCCACATCGCTGCTTGTGATCTCGTCATGCTCTTCTTCGAGACGGTCTATCGTCTCGGAGGAATCGTCTTCCGACAAGCATTTCTCGGCAGTGCATAGTGAGTCCGAAAACGTGTTGTACAATAATACAATGTTCCCTCAAAATCACAGCCATCTTTTGTCAGTTCTCCCCTCAACTACACTATTCCCTTCTTCCAACAATGTGCTTGGTGGGCATTCGTCTTCGAGCTCACTCTCACTGCAGTCAGTCGATTCGTCTGCATCTTCTTCGTCGGTCGCTACGATGTGAGAAATTAAATGGGAGGATGTCGAGATTGAATGTTCCGAAGGCGTTCTTCACTCGTCGAACGATGCTATCTGCTGTTCTTCTCACTACGATCTTGGGCATTTTAATGTCTGCACCTCATCTCCATCCTTGCTGCAGAGTACTATGGTAAGGATGGATTCGATGAATACATTTATTTAAAACGACTAAGTACAATAATTTGCAGGTTGTTCGATGCCTGGACAAACTCCTACTTTCCTTCCTCTACATGGTTTGTTTATTCTGATGAAGAAGTAACGATAAATAATATGAGGTATCTCCAATTCGACTTCATAGTCACTCTCACTACCATCGGCATCATATTCTTCAGCTATCTAGGAGTTGGATGGAGATTGAGAACGAGACAGACAACGGTGATTTTATCATTATAGTTAGGCAATTTTAGGAGATTAGAACACCCGATTAACTGATTCTCGATCTGCATTGTGCAATACCATAACCAATAACACGATTTAGGCAAATGCTCATAGAGGTCGGGACCAGCTTCTGATTGCACTGCAAGTTGGTCTCATGTGCGGCATTTACATACTCAATTCGATCATGTGGAATGTCACACCGTACATAGAGGCATCCAAGTGAGCATTCAATAGCACGCATATCATCATCATACAAATTCCAGATGGACGAACATAGCGTTCACTTCGACGAATTCCCTTCAATGTGCGGTGAGCGACACCCAAAATGTTGCACGATATCGACGGAATTGATGAAATTACACTTTTTCAGGTTCACCCGACGATCGCTTTTCTGTTCAACAGTCGAATCCGGAAGGCGCTGATCGGAGGGACGTCGAAGCACCAACAAAGAGCGAGTGTCACCACTTCAGCACAGATTGTTTCGTCTTCATGATCCACATTCCTTATTTGTCCTTATTTGTATTTCCTTATTTGTTGAATTACACGTAACTTCGTCTGTGGTGATCGCTCACATGTTGTCGTAACCATATTTTTCAAAACTACTGAACGAAATAAACAAACATAATGGGCTAGGTAATTATCAATTACTTTTTCGTGCTCATGTAGAGGATAACGAGATGTACACATCCTTTGCCATGTGGAGAGATGGCCGAGCGGTCTAAGGCGCTGGTTTAAGGCACCAGTCTCCTCGGAGGCGTGGGTTCGAATCCCACTCTCTTCAGATCTTTTGTTGATATTGTCATCATTCTATTTTTGTTATTTTAGTAGGTTATCAGTTGATCATCGAAGTGATCCGGAAGTGAGTCAGTTTCATCTCACAACATCACTTGTACTTTGAGATCCCACTGTCTCTCTCTCAATCGCCTTATCTCTCATCGACCCATCGACTCAATAAATATCAGACACGCCGATTCCCTTCTATTTTCGCCTTCCTCGCCTTTCTCTTGATAAGGACGCAATAAGGAGTGAACAACCACGCCGATTCGATCGTTTAGCACACAATTGTTTGCCGATCTCTTGTTTTCGGCAGATTTTCCGCTCACTATTATCCCCTCGTTTAGCTCTGGTACCTATTTTCTGCTGTTCATTCCGTCTTTCAGAATGAAACTCGCTGTAGTGTTCGCCCTCTTTGGCTGGACTCTCGCAATGAGAGATCAATCGATCGCCGTCACTGGTTAGTTATTGATTGATTATTGGTTGATTATTGATAGATCTGGACTAAAATTTGATTCATTTCAGGCAAACTGATGTGCGGACCGAAGGTCGCTGAGGCAGTGCGCGTCAAGCTGTGGGAGGAAGATTCTGGTGAGATACCGTAGTCGATCGATAACCAACCTTTACCGTATTCCAGGTCCCGACCCGGACGATCTCCTCGACCAGGGATACACTGACACGGAGGGAAAGTTCCTGCTTAGCGGAGGTACTGTATTATATCTTCAGTTAAATCGATAATGGAGATTTCTTGCAGGAACGGCCGAGTTGACTCCCATCGATCCCGTCTTCAAAGTGTACCACGACTGTGATGATGGTGTCATGGTCAGTTCATTCCGAAAGGCTCTTAGTCAATCATATCGATTCAGCCCGGTGCTCGCAAAGTCAAATTCGGCCTTCCCAAGTCATACATCACCGAGGGAAAAGTGCCCAAGAAGACTTTTGATATTGGAATCATCAATCTGGAGACAATCTTCAAGTCGGTCAGTGACTTACGGTTTACATACTCTAAATGACCAGAGGTTAGGGTGTGCATGTGGGAGTTCGACTCTCGATTTCTATTCAGGAAGAGCGTGAGATGATCGTTTCGAAGCGATCGATTCGTGCGAGAAGAGGAGGAATCAATGAGGAAATGGACGACACTGCGGTATGTACAATGCAGTTATAGGGTTTACGCTGCATCAGTTGCATCGAATTCGAGAGATTCTTCCGTAATAAACGAGAAGAGTGAAACATATTCAGATTCTGGAACAAGAGCAGAAAGAAGCAGAAGAGAAGAGAAAGATCTCCGTTCCCAAGAAGGTATTCGGACTTGATTTTTTAAAGACAAATCCTCATCTTGACCATCAATATTCCTCAAATTCAAACACAATTTTCCAGGATTCCTCGTCTGATTCCGATTCCGACGAGCGATTTTTCTAAATACTTTCTCGAATGTTTATTCTAAAATAATTCCTCGTTTGTTTTCATTTCGTGATCGATATTCTCGACGATAAATGGCGCCTATTTACGTGTGATTCCATCGGAATTCCTCCTTATCTCTATCGGGAAATCTCGCGAGATTGAGCGAAAGGTACGCACTGATAAGACATCGAGTGATCAGAGAAGAGAAGAAGACGAGAAGTCTAGAGGAGCAGAGCAAAGTCCATCGTAGTCTAGTGATGTGATCCCTTTGATCTCGATGAGATGAAACGTTGATTTCAAATACAAAGCATGATATATTTATTGAATATCTTGAATCTACAGCAGATCTCTCTCTTCTCCGGGGAAGATTGTCTCCAAATTGAGTATTCCAATGGGGAACATTCTCTTGGGGATGGTTCCTTCGGAAACGTAAGAAGAGGGAATTCGGAATTTGAGCTTGCGCTGTCCAGGCTGAAAGAGAGTGGGTCTCAAGTGGAAAGAGTGGATACGGTA
>LS551930.1:1561465-1581193 GCA_900490775.1 Pristionchus maxplancki | reverse complement strand
AATCATCAAATTATAAATAATCAAAACAATTAAAGGAAATAACAACATTTTAAAATGAATCAACAAACTCCCACCACGACCCAACTTGATTGCTCACTGAGCCAAAAAAAGATACTGTCTTTTCTTGCGTTTGAACCGCGCGCCAAACCCTGCGTCTTGACCGGCCGAGGTTTACCTTTGGACGGAAAATCACACCGTGAGCCGGGACGGATTGTTTTCAGTATGGAAACAACCAGGACTGTATGTGGGTGTGTCTGCTCAAGCAAATTACTTAGAATATTTAAGAAGAGTCTTGAACGTTTGATTTGGAATATTGCCAGAGTCATACCGCATCCAAGATATCGAAGATACGGTATCACTCTGCCTTTCGGCGCTCTCTCACATTCGCGTGTTCTTTCGTATTCATCCCGTCGTCTCGCGCATGTGCGTGCTTGGGACGTGGTCGCTGCTCCCTGGGACCGCCCTGCGAAATTCAACAAATTAGAAATATAAAATAAACCCATAAATATAGCACAATTGCTTGTGCGTGTATGTCTGCCCAAGGAAAAAATCTACTGTATACACATAAACACGAGTGCGTGTTTGCGCCTGTTTGTTAGTATGCGTTTGTTCATGCGAATACATGGCCGTTTGAACCCTTTGCTATCGAGTAAAGAAAATCTTTACCTAATAATTCAAAAAACCACTAAAAAACAAAAAAAATCTTAAACTAACCCTGGGTTTGGGAGGAATCGTCGTGTTACTGATCCTGCGCCCTTGTGCCGCTGGATTGATCACATCTTTATTACGCGCCGCCTCTTCACGATCGATAATCGTCCTTAACTTTTTTTTAATTATAAAATTTTAATAATGTAATTTACTTGACTTAATTAGATAATTACAATTAATTAAAAAAATAATAATTCATACTGGATTCGGTCGCAATTCTCCTTCAAGTGAAACTTCACGAGACCATCACTGCAAAAAAGCATTGTTGCTGCATTTATCTTAGGGATTTCTCGACAAGAAATAACTCTCTTCTTTCTGCAAGCTCTCTCGCTTCTCCGACCGACGAGAGAGTAATGAAGAGACCATTGCTTGCAAGGCCATCCCTAATTTATCTACTCATTGAGGTATCTAACAACAAGGCTACCGAAGTACCAGGCATAACTAACAATAAGTAATAGTAAACAATAATAATAAACAATAATAAACAATAAATAACAAACAAACAACAACAACAACAACTCACTCGTACTCGGGCATGCTCGACATGAGTCCGTCCACCTCGCGCATCGTGCCCGCACACAGCCGACAGCGGATGTCCAGCCTGAAACGTAACCGATCCGAGTTTGAATTTCGAAAATCTAAAAATCCCTTTTCCCCCTGTTTTATGTTCCTGCGACTGTCCAGCCTGAAACATAACCTATCCTAGTTTCGAAAGTTTTTTACCCCGCATTATTTATCAACGTCTACCTAGTGACACTGGGAGACTTAGCACATGCATGCTTGATTTCCTCCCGCAGAGTTTATTCCCAAACCCTCCCCCCCCCCCCACTCCCCGATCCTCCTTCACTTAGGCCTCTCTATTCGAAGCCCTTGAACCCGCGTGTGAAACCTAACACCTTGCGCGCATATAAGCGTAAGGGGTGTATTCATAATGGACCAAATGGGATGCACTCAAGTGGACTCTTCGCACTAGACCATTAGTGGATGTCCCAAGACCTTCTCAAGGTTCGAAAGCTCTAGAACTCTAAAAACGGTACCATAGGAATCTTAAACTTTTTCCTGACATCCAACATCGGCCTTAGATCCCTTTGAACGCAGAAACTAAAAAAACAGCCACAACTCAACCGAGTTGAAATTTCACAAATAATCTATGCTGTCTCCTCACAATTTGCTGTCCGCATGGGGCGTCATCGGCACTGTGCTTGCTGCAGTAGTCGGCTCCTTCTCCTTCTCCTCCTCCTTCTCCTCCTCAACCTCCTCTTTAGGAGGCGTGTCGGTCTTGGCTGTAGGGGAAATTATTGGTCGCGCTTAGTAAGTCCTACTCACCGTCCGGCTTGGTGACAGTTTCTGTGACGACCGGCGCGTCTGTAGCGGGCTTCTCCTTGTCTGAAAAAGTGGTCTCATTTTCACATGCCCTTCTTATTTGGTCAATTGAAAAATCACCTCAAATACTTTACTTTAAATATGAAAAGATTACCGTCCGGTTTAAAGGAGGAGTAAACCCGTCATTTTCGACCCAAATGTGATGACGCAGTTCGATTAGATTTTTAAAGAAAAATATAATCCCAAAATTTGAAAGTTCTAGCTTAATTTTAAAGCGAGTTATGGGCATTTAAAAGTTTGCTTACTTACAGTATCCCTACTTGATTGCTGAAGTCGATCGTGGTGGGACCCAATTAAATTGTTGATTTTTGAGGAAATTAGGGATGTGAGCGCAAGTTGATTATAAATACTATTGTTTACGGGAAGAGAAACGTTGTGAGCGCCCTTACCCTCTTCCTTTCCTCAAACATCAACAATTTAATTGGGGTCCGCCACGATCGACTTCAGCAATCAAGTAGGGATACGGTAAGTAAACAAACTTTTAAATGCTCATAACTCGCTTTAAAATTAAGCTAGAACTTTCAAATTTTGGGATTTTCTTTTTCTTTAAAAATCTAATCGAACTACGTCATCACATTTTGGTCGAAAATGACGGGTTTATTCCTCCTTTAACTCCAGCTTCTGTAACTACCGGGGCATCCGTTGCGGGCTTTTCCTTGTCTGGGATAAAGTAAAATGATTTACTCCGACTTCGAGGTTAGTCTAGACCAAATCATGTGATAACATTACCTCCCGGCTTGCTGCCACCTTCCGGGGCTTTCGTAGCGGGCTTTTCTTTGTCTGGAACAATAACAATCATGTTTTCTCGTGCTAAATTAGCCAACAGCAGAAAGAAACACTGCATTTTAGATAGTGAATGCTTACCTCCCGGCTTGCCTCCCTCGGTCGGCGCTTCCGTAGGGGTCTTCACTTCGCCTGAATAGTAACTCTCTTTCTCACCGATCGGGTCGAAGAAAGAGAGCTAGCTTCTGATAGAGAACGCATACCTCCCGGCTTGCCTCCAGCAGCTCCATCAGTCGGGTCTTCCGTTGGGGTCTTCACTTCGCCTAAATGGATTGCTATCGAGGCGGATATGAATATGGATCACAAGGTTACCTCCCGGCGTGTCTCCAGTAGCCGGATCAGTCGGAGCTTCACCTGGAATCGCATTTCACCTAGCCGGTTGGGTCAGAGCCTCTGGTAGGAAACGCGTACCTCCCGGCTTGCCTCCAGCAGCTCCATCAGTCGGGGCCTCCTTCGGGGTCTTCGCCTCGCCTGTATGGGTGTACTCATTATCACTATTATCGCATCTAGCGAAACTCGAGATGGTTTGAGTCTCGATTAGCAGTTGCACTTTATCCAATTCGAAGATGCAGGTCGTTTTCCACTAGTTAATGTTTGAGGAGCACTAGGTCGGATGAGAACTATTTCGCAATAAACTGTTGCCTGTCGCCTACTTCAGGTTCTCATCCGACCTAGCACCTGCTTGAGGAAGTGCTTGCCTGGTGCTGCACCTGCTGCACCATCCGCACCTGCCGCGCCTCCTGCTGCCTGATCCGCGGGCTTGGCTGCACCTGAATGTTTTTCATTCGCTCCTGGGCACGCCTTAATAGCCCCAAGCTGCTACCTCATTATAGAAAGTCTACATGCTAATCGAAGGTAACAGCGCCATGTGTATAGTATAGGACCTTTCGTTTAGGGGAGTTGTCTCACCTGGTGCCGCGCCCACTGCTGCCGGATCCGCGGGCTTTGCTGCACCTGGAAGCTTTCTCGTTCGCCTTGCGTCCTATCTACTCTGGTAGCCAGAATGCACCGAGTTGACGCGCTCACTAATAAGCCACACCTGGTTCCGTATCCGCAGCCTTGGTCGCAGCTGCTGAAGCAGCGAGGAGAAAGAGGAGAAGGGAGGCGAGACGCATGGCGACCGCCCGTGACGAGAGCGGGGACGGGAAATGGAGAGAGGAGGGAAATTGGATGATTTAAGAAAGGCGAATAAACGAACTGATTGATTTCTGTGCTAATTGAGTTTCTTTGTTCTCTTTCTGCCATTCTGAGTTTTTCTGACCGTAGAGGATCGCTTTTTTAATTCTTTAAAAAAGTACTTTATCGGATTTGGAACAAAACAAGATACGTTCCTTGCTTCTTCTTACATCACTGCCTACACTTTTCTTCGCCCAATTTCCGGCTCCTAAATCACAAAGGAATTCTGGAGCCCTCCATTCCCTTCATTCGCTCAAGTGCGTCGGCGTTTCTTTTCATCCTCTTTTTTCCTTCCTAGACCTCCATTTATTCCCACCTCTTTTCCGTTTTTGGGCCTAGATTCTCCTCACAATTGAAATAATTGTCCAGATGAACAACCATTTTCAAAACTTGCATCTTCCAACCCTCTATTTATTCAGGCCCCTCTTATGTTTTTGGAGCAGGATGCTCTCCACAAATGACATAATGTTCTAGATGAACACCCAGAAAGCCAGAAACTATTTTCGGCGCGAGAGCTCTTAGAGATTTCCGAACCCCTCACTCAAGTGCACCCCTCTTTTATCCTATCTGGCCTTCCATTTTGGTGGGGAACCGCAAATCTTTCCGAACTCCCGAGCCACTTTGCACTATTTTCGTCCCACTTTCTGGCACCTGAAAGTGTTCAAGGATCTATGCCTAAATCAAAGCCATAACCATCTATTCTCTCTAGCAAACGATTCCCGCTCCGAAACTTCCGGCGGCTCACTTATTCTTTTCTTTCCTTCTTCCAACTCTCTCCATTCCACCTAATCTCTCCTTCCCTCTGTCCGACGAGAGAGCACGGATAATCGAGAGAGTCTCCTTCTCCTCCTACTTCTCTTTCTCCTTCTCCTCATACTCCGGAAACGGCGTGGAGCGCGCGGTGTTTATTTCGGCGCGGTGCTGTAAGCCCTTCCCCGCGAGTGAGCTATTATGTGACGATCGTTTCCCTCTGAATTGAAGCTAGTGGAGAAGCCAACTAGCGATGTCTTCTAATAAAAGTTGTGGCTTGATAATGTCGTGTTAATGTTTATTTCGGCGCGGTGCTGTAAGCCCTTCCCCCCGAGCGAGCTATTATGTGACGATCGTTTCTCTCAATAGGATCCAGTTGAGACGCTATGTATTTTGAAGCCGAAAAGTTTCATATTCCGTCTCATAACAGTTTTGGTCCTTGAAATGACATTGGGTTATGTATTTCGGCACTGTAAGCCCTTCCCCGCCAGCTATTATGTGACGATGGTCTCTCTTCAACCAAATGGAGGACAAGTCTCGTTAAATGCATCGGAGCTTATTGAACGGCTACTTTTGATCGTATTACATTACGTAGCACAGCGTTTTTATTTCGATGCGGCTGTAAGTTCTTCCCGTCGCGAGCTATTATGTGAGATCGTTTGTCTTGGTTCCTTGGAATAGCGTAGAATGAAAAGAAGCCTGAAAATTCTCAAAACGCTATGATAGAGATTGTTGATTGAGTTGTGTTTCGTTTCGAAAATCGAAAAATGATATCGTTTCCCTTGGTTTCGAGGAATATAAGTTATGTTTCACGGCAAATACTTCATGCTGCGAACCACTCACGTTCAATTCCAGTTCCTTAGATGTTTTCTCAATAATACTCGTCTCTGTCATCCTTCCAGAATTTGCAGCCTTGATCATATTTCGCGAATGCGCTTTTCGATTATTCCCGACTTCGAAGTGTCACTTCTGATTGCTCACTATTCCGAATCTTGACATTTCCGTTAGAAATACCAGTGCGTGACATGCTTAGAAACAGAACGAGCTTCGCTATTCCGATTGGTATTCAACTAGCGCTTTATTTCGGTCAGTCACCCCCGCTAACTGCACAAGATTAACATTTTCGAAATTAGCTTTCTAATTTTTAAACAATAACCGCACTCATTTGTGCGCTTCTTGCTCTACTATTCTTTCAGTCACCTCCCATTTTACTTACTAAAGAACGCTAATCCTGCCGCTTCATGCACAATCACTACCGGCTGTAGACAAGTATTTGTGGTGGCAAGCTTGAAGGGAGGAGTGCTCTCGAGCGGGTCAGAGAGGACTAGAGACTGTGCGAAAATGAGAGAGCTAGGCGGTTGAAGCGCCTGAGGCAGAAGTACGTGTCTGGTTCTCTCCACTTCACCCGCTCTCTAGAGCTCTCTGACCAACTCGAGAGCAAGAGAGCTGAGAGATCGCACAAAAGAGGGAGAGTCATCCCCCTACCAGAAGAGGCCAACCATTACTAAGGAGTAGTCTCCAGCGCCTCCCTTTTTGAAGAGTGCTGTTTTGCCCATCCTTCCCGGTCCTTGCAATAGTCCTTCGTTACCCATTATTCTGCCATTCAACAATGCTTGAGGTCATGCAAATTCGAAATGAATTCCTAGAAAAATTGTCAAAAAGAGCGAGAGTGCGCGCTAAATGGAGAAAATTTTTTCAGTTAAAACTAAACGCGAAAGCTTATCGGACATCCCAGCCATTCATCACATCCTCCTACTTTGTTGTTCGTCCCGCGCCAATTTCGGGTATTTTCTCCCCTTCGTTTATTTTGGTGGATACGAAATGCGACCATGACCGATAGAGGCGGCGCCGCCCTTTGATGTTGCGCTGTTTGTCGAGGATTTCCTTCTTTTTGTGTTATTTTCAGTGAAAAAATGTGTAAATTCAGGCTAAATGGGCAATCAACAGACGAGAAAGCGCAGGTGCGCCGATCAAATATCGCATGTGAGTGTTCGCCTTTTTATGTTTTTTCCATTTTCTAAAAAAAGAAAAATCCCAATCCAGGTGCCAATCTTTTTCGATAATGGGGAAATTGAATGGCGTGAATTGGGCTCTTTTTCATCTCATTAGTGTAAAAACAAGGCACCTCCCCAGATGTGCAACGCACATGTTCCATGTGTTAGACACATTGTGTTTCCACATCGCTCCACCCTCTTCCTTAGCATAACTCATCCCCAGAAATCCTCTAACGGTGACTTGTAGATCTGAGAGTTTCGCGCCCCCCCGCATTTCTTACTATCCTTGCAACATTTTCGCGCGCCACCTTCCATATCGCATTCACGTAAATCCTCGGTGACTTGGTTCAGTAAAATCAAGTGCGCAGCCCTCAATATGGCATCATTCCCTCTACAAAATGTCTAGATTACCGGAAACGCCATAGAGTTTTGCCCATTTCACGGCTCGATAGCCCCAAAAAGTTCGCTCTATCCGAGGTTTATGCATGACATATCCGATTGACAAATTCATAGCCTTCACTTTCATAGCCTTCACTTGCCTATCCCGAGTACACTCTGTCATGCTTACCCAGTCCGGCAACATTACTGCATCTCTATCTTCCCTGTGGACTAGTATGGTATCGTCTTTCGTCGTGATCTCTCTCTAGTCAGAGAATCGAGAGAGCGCGTGAAATGGGGAGAATTCATCCTTCTCTGTTGGACAGCTCGTCCGTTTAGAATTCCCCCGGGAACAGTGTCAATGCGAGAGATATCATCTCATTTCATGGCTTAATTGTTCATAAAAGTCGTGTGAAGAAACATAGTATTTTGTTATCAGTTCGAAACTATAGTACCCAGTCCGGCAACATTACTGCTTGCCTTCTCTTCATCTCTCTTCTGGACATCTCGTCATATTAGAATTCCCCCGGGAACAGTGTCAGTGCGAGAGATATCATCTCATTTCATGGCTTAATTGCTCATAAAGTCGTGTGAAAAAACATAGTATTCTGTTATCAGTTCGAAACTCCAGTACCCAGCCCGGCAACATTACTGCATGCCCCTCTCTCCTCATCTGGAGTAGTGTTGCCAAATCGGCACTCGTCTCTCCACATTTTGCGTGCTCTCTCGTTTCTGTGACCGGCGAGAGATCATTGGAAACGAGAGAGGCGCGTGCCGAATTGTCATCACTAATCTGGACCACTTGCCCGATTAGAATTCCCTCGAGATCCGTGGCGCCAATGCGAGATATTGTCTCATTTTGTGTAGGCCGGGTAGCGCAGTGGTTGTGTGTCAGAATGCGATTCCGATGGTCACGAGTTCGACCCCCCGTGCCTACAGATCCACCCAACCAAGGGGGTTAAGAAATATTGGTAGTGAGAAATCACGATCCAAATTCCCCATCGGCGTGCGCACAACTCGCAGATTAGTCTGGCAGCAGGCCACTGAGAAATCAGGATAGGCCGCTAGTTGCAGAAGACGTGGGGTAGTCGAGGACGCGTCACGCGTTAGTAAGCGACTCACCAACTTTACTTTACTTTACTTTATAGCTCTCAATAGTTTCTATGATAATATTACACGCATAGTTTATCTTCTATAGATACTGGCGAAATGCATCCGGTAATTATTCGATTCGCTTCGCCTCTTGGTCATCCCTCTCTCGCCCGATTAGAATTCCCCCGAGAACAATGGCAGCTCGAGAGATATCATCTCTTGTCCCAACACACACCATCTTTCTTGTCTCTTGTCTCTGCCCCTCTCCATTCCTCTTGATCTCTCGTCTTCTCTAACTCGCTCCTCCTCATCAGTCAGCGTCATGTCTCCCCTCTCTGACCAGATAGAGTGCATGTTTCGGTGACTTGGAGAGAGAAATAGGCGAGAGAGCGCGCAAAAGTGAGAGAGCCCCTGCCATTCCTCTCCGGAGTCACTAGAAGAGGCGCCCATGCTCACGCTCATCAGCTCCATCCTCGCCAATTATGTCGGTTTAGTATAATTTATTATTTGAACAGGCGATACCCGAACCATTATGTCTCGACTAAGCTAATTCATTTTGAGCTATTCTTGAAACGTATCTGATTGTGCGATTATGTCTGGAGCTGTGATACCTTTTTGGTCCACCCTCGATAATTTTTCAATTATGTTCAATTTCCATACGCTGGCTATTACTTACGTAGCGAAGAGTTTGGCATGTGAGCGTAAAAATGTCTGATTTCCGAAAATAAAAGAAGGGCAAAAGAAAAGTCCAATATATTTTAGTCTTGCATCTCTTCTTCGGTAAAGTAGGTCCGAAGAAGAGATTAGGCCCTCCGGACTGAATTGGCCTTTAATTGTTCACTGGCCTAGCAGTGGCGCACCGCAGGACGCAAGTGCCTAGAATAACGGTGTCACCTTTACCTTTTTACCTTGCATAAACAGTATCTACAATTGGCCCTGAATTTGGGTTTTATATTTTTTGAAATCAAATTATTCCAATAATCAGGCGATCCCTCCGAAGCGGCCGCGTCTCGACACCTTCGTCGAGCACAACGGACTCATGATGGAGGACGAGGCATTGGTGAGAAATACAAGAAAAAATAAATAAAAATCTAGAAAAATAGAAAGATATTTTTTATTTTAATGAGCACACGGGATTGGTGATAGCCGATGTGGTATTGGTGGGGTTTTTTTGTTCAAAAAATATTTTAGAGGAAGAGGAATGCAATCGAATTGGCAGTAGGACATTGTTTTTTTTGAATCTTTAGTGAAACATAACTGAATAATAGAAAGCGCGTTATCATATAAAAAATTTCATTCCAGTGCTCCCCCGTACCCTCCTCCTCCGGCTCGGAATCGAAGAGGAGCAAGCGATTCGCAGCCATCACTCGGTTCCTGTCGCTGTCATCAGGAAGGATTGACTTTGGTTAGTTGCATGGTTCATTCAACGTTGTTTCATGCCGCTTGGGAATTTTAACTGGCCTGTCTCAAACGGAATAACTAAACATAAGGAGTGAAATTCGCAGCGATTACTCGATTCCTTTCGTTGTCGTCGGGGAGCATTGACTTCGGTTAGTTAAAGCACGGCGATCGAGTAGTTTTACCCTAAATGCCTTTCCAGCAGACTATAAAAATGCGTGTGCCATTAATCGCATCAAAAATGTTGTCCTGTTTTTGTCACTGTCATCAGGGAGGATTGACTTTGGTGAGTGACAAATCGGTTATCTGGAGCCTATTCAATGTCTTTCCATCAGCTGAAAAAAGTGTATGAAAAAGTCATAAAAGAGGATTGACTTTGGTTAGTTTCGCATATGTTTCAATGGTTTGATAAACCTCAGCGCACAGCCTGCTGTTGCTAAGCCCTGGTCTCGTCGCGGAATAAGAAATATAATTCACGGTATTACTAGTGTTGCTTGCTATTAATGTTCTTATCTCGCGTTTCTTCGAATACTGCCATCTAAAGAGTATTGTAAGCATTGATGATTCAATGATTGATTCGCAAAAAAGATATCTAGAGAAATAGAGAGGGCGCTTGCACTTTTTTGTTTGAGGGGACCGGTGACCGTAACGAGTTTGCAAACGTGGTCGTTAGTTATCTCTCACGATCGTTGATCACCACTTGCAAAAACTGTTCCATGCCATCACTCCAACTCCTCCGTTGTCTCCCGCCGCCTACGTGTTGACTAGGGATGATGGTTTCCTCATTTCACACTCTATCTCAGTTGTCAGAGAGACGAGAGGGCGTGCAGAATGGGGAGTAATCAAGCCATTCCCAGTGTTGACACAAGTGCTGCTTCTCACTTAATCGCTCGTAAGCCCCCTCAACTTGCGAGAGGAAAGCGTAAATGAGAGTGGCAGCGTAAACTGTGGGTGCGTAAAACGGCAAAATAACAGCCCAAATTGTCACCAGAAGGTGGAGTACAGGGACTTATTGTTACGGGACGCAAACCTAGTGGCGGCAATTGTCTAGAAAAAGCAAGTTACCGTGCTGCAAATTCTCAACAGGTTTCGCTCACTATAATCGGCTAAAAATAAGTATAAATCCCAGATAAAAATTGAGTAAAACTCCATTACATTCCAGGAGTCTGCTCTCCAGAGAAGAGAGACGACCGACGATGCGCCGTCTCGTTGAGATCGGAATCCGAAGCGACAACGTCGAGACTGAGCACTGGTGAGAATTTTCGAACTTGCAAGTAGGGTTTTCCAGTTTCTTGCAGGGTAGCGCTAAAGTAGGCTATTTTTAAAAAAGGTTCTCTCCAGAAAACGACTCGGGGCAAATTAGTTTTAATGAGCTTTTGAACACGGCTCAACGTAATGAGGTTGGCGTTCCATACGTTGTTCTGTTGGGGACCACAGTAAAAGTATGATAACTAGTACAATAATTAAAGAATTTTCTTTGCAGCCTCCCTCTCCTCGCTCTCCCGTCTCCGCGATAACCCCACTCCCTGGCACGTGTCGATGTTCCTGCCCTCCTTCCCAAATAGAGGACCAGTGACGGAGCAGAGCTTCCAGGTGCTCAATTCCTTCCATTCACGAGTTCCGTACAGTCAAGATGCGAGCAATCACTCATAGTTTCATCCAAATTATCGTGGTTGGTCAGTGTGGACTGCTGCAAACTCAATGACACCGAAGAGAGAACGTGAAGTGAATAGTCAATGAATGAATCTCCATCAGATCTACGAGGAGCTCGGCCGCGGCGTCTTCAGCATCGTCAGGAGAGCCCAGTTCAAGGAGCAGGAGAAGGCATTCTGCGCGATTAAGGTCACTCCGCCATGCTATTACAACTCACAGAATCCTTGCGAGGAATTTGTAATGTAGAATGTGATAGGAGGGCGCAGTTCTGAGAGCGAGAGAGGCAATCAAAGTAATATAACAATTCGGATATCGTATTTTCTGTGAACCTCCCTGGTTAATTTGCTATCAGAAGAGATAAGATATGTTTCAAGACTAAATCGTTGCAGATCCAGGACAAGGCGACCGTCCTCAAGCACAGCTACGTTTCACGAGCGAATGAAGAAGTGCAGATACTGGTTAGTTCAGTGATCCTAATAGGACTTTCAAATTCAACAAAATATTTACAATCACTGAAAAGAAAGACTATTGAGTCCATTGAGCACAGCGTGTCACAGCGAGCAAATCGCGGCAAACCAAATTTCGTGACTCTTTTCACTCCCCTATCATTTTACCTCTGACTGGGTAAGCGACGCGGTCGGAATTTAGGGAATTATAGAACCTTTCGATGAAAGTGAAACAAATTCGTTAGTTTTCATTCATTGTTTCCGTGAAACCTATTCGATTTACACAAATAAGGCATCCTGGAAATGGTTAACACTGATGTAACTTTTCCCGCGAACTCTTTATTGGAAACCCCTACACCATTATTATTTTCGGAAGCCTAAGAGGATTCTCTACAAAAATGTGCAAGCCGATTTTTCATGATACATTAGAGTATTTTGAGAAAAACGCATTTACAACCTAAACACACAGTTTTCTCAAAATAATCTAATGTAGCATGAAAAATCGGCTTGCACATTTTTGTAGAGAATACTCTCAGGCTTCCGAAAATAATAATGGTGTATGGGTTTCCAAGAAAGAGCTCGCGGGAAAAGTTGCATGTGTATGAACGAACTAAACCACTATATTTAAGCATTCAAAATGAACGAATCCGGCCAATAATGAAATAGGGGCATCTTAGCTCGTACATTGATAGCTCTGTTGTTTTGGATTCGCACATTTTTATCTTATCAGTAAGTTACGGAATACGTTTCACACTTTTCATTTAAGTATTGTCCGAGATTGACCATGAACAGTGATTTGCCGCGGAGAACAAAGGAATTTTTCACTTTGACACGCTGTGTTGAGCATGTGTGAGTTTCATGAGCGAATGAAGAGGTGCAGATACTGGTTAGTTCAATTGTTCAAAGGCGAATCCTTCACAAGTCAACAAAAACTTAGAATCAAAAAATAACATTGAAAGTACATTGACCATGGATGAGTTTCATGAGCTAATGAGGAAGTGCAGATACTGGTGAGGATCATTGTTTCTCCAGCGTAGTTGTCACAAAATCAACACTATTTTGGTTCTGGGATTTTTCAAAGGCTTGTAAGGTATGTAGAAATGACGGAATTATTTCCCCTTAGGCCCGTTCTCCCTGCCCACCCCTTCATCGTGCGCTTCTTTAGCTCTTACCGGTTTCGAAATGTACCAATATCACCACATGGGATGGCGCAGGATGCAAATGTCTAGAGTAACAAGGACACCTTTATCAGGCCCGTCTCCCTGCCCACCCCTTCATCGTGCGATTCTTCGGAGCGTGGCAGTCGAGGACACAGTTGTTCATGTGCATGGAGTTGCCGACCGGTAAGAAATTAGAGGATTCACACTCAATTGAGACTATTTGTAAACGCCCACATTGTTGATTGGTAGAAAAAAGGTATGCGTGAAGTTGCCCACTGTGAAAGTGAACTCAAGCGTAGGAAAGTTATTTGATTGACGGAAGGCGAACTGGCGCTGATAACAACGAGATAAAGACTCACTCCCATTCCAGACGGCTGCACCGACCTCGCCCGCCTCTCTCGTCACTACGGACACTTCAGCGAAGCCGCTGTGCGTGTCGTATTAGCCGAATTGGGCTGCGCAGTGGGTAAGTTCTCTTCTCTTTCTATCTACTAGTGTCTAGTATTCCGATCCTACGCCTACAATGAACTAATATCGTCAAATATTGAGCAGAACATGACGATCTTTGATTAATTACGAAACCCACAGACTTCCTCCATCGCAACTCGGTCATCTACCGAGACATGAAGGCGGAGAACGTGTTGGTGGACAGGAGGGGACATGTGAGGTCAGTGATGGATGGGTTGAAAGGTCGTTTGGCCATTCGAACATGAACTGAAGGGTGGTGATTGGCATAGTGCAGTATCAAACAAAATTGATAGAGACATGAAGGCGGAGAACGTCCTGGTGGACAGGAGGGGACACGTGAGGTCAGTGTCTATAAGAAACGATGGTTGGGATATAGAACGGAGAGTTGGGTGGAGTAGTTGATGGTACAGTATGATTAGAAACAAGATAGATAGAGGCATGAAGGCGGAGAACGTCCTGGTGGACAGGAGGGGACACGTGAGGTCAGTGTCTATAAGAAACGATGGTTGGGATATAGAACGGAGAGTTGGGTGGAGTAGTTGATGGTACAGTATGATTAGAAACAAGATAGATAGAGACATGAAGGCGGAGAACGTCCTGGTGGACAGGAGGGGACATGTGAGGTCAGTGATGGATGGGTTGAAAGGTCGTTTGGCCATTCGAACATGAACTGAAGGGTGGTGATTGGCATAGTGCAGTATCAAACAAGTTAGGTAGAGACATGAAGGCGGAGAACGTCCTGGTGGACAACAGGAGGGGACGTGTGAGGTTAGACGCTGAATCATCACTCATCTGAAGAACTTGTTAAGAATTAGTCGGTCTAAACATGCAAATCAATGTTAGCCAGAAAGGAACGCTAGGAAAAATATAAATGAGCATGTATTGATTTCCTATCGTAAATCTATACCCAAATACCAATTAATTAATTAATTAACTATTTAGTTAATTAATAAAAAAAGGAATAAAATAATTCGTTCAGACTCGCCGACTTCGGTATGGCCAAGGTCCTCGAGCGGGGCGGGCGAACGAAGTCCGTCTGCGGGACACTGCAGGTACCTCTTATTCATGTATCTTCTCAGCTCACAGTTCACTATAACGACCGAACAGTAGTGCACATTTAGACTAGCAAAATTGTCACATAAGATCCAGTGAGCATCCTGCAAGTACGGCAGTTATTATAATGAAAATAAGCACAATAGAAACTCGTCTTTGAGGTAAGAAGTACCCTGAAAGAAACTTTGCAGTACATGGCTCCCGAGATCGCTGCAGAATGGCCTGAGGGCTACTCCCATTCCGTGGACTGGTGGAGCGTGGCTGTTGTGGGGCATCTACTGCTCACTGGACGGTTGGCATTTCTCATCGACTACGGACATTAATTGTAAAACTAAAAAGTATCAACTCTAACGCTGTCTGTGAAACGTATTTGAGGTCCAGTATTTCTTCTGAATCCGAGGATAATGCCTTTGCAAAATGCATTTCAAAATTGAAATTCAGATTTCCCTACCCCAACACCTCGGCACATCATCACTCCCAACTGGTGTACATCGACTTCTCCATTCCACCCGGTAGATCAATCGAAGTCTCGAAACTGCTGGATCGGGCAAGTTTATTAATCTTTTTCTCAAGATTAATTTAACATTCACATCCAGTTTGTTCCGCGTTAGATGACATCGCAATCGAATTGTACACATTCGTAGATGCTCCGAAGTCGGATATAGTAATGAAAGCGAATCTATTCGTATTAGCTTGCTATCCTATAGAACTTGTAGCGCTCTAAATTAAGTTATTTGTCATTACTTGCTATTACTCAAGGCCATTACAGATGCTCCGCAGTCGGATGGAGGATCGACTCTGCGACTTCGCTAGCTTCACTGCCCTGAGCTTCTTCTCGTCCATTGACTGGCAGTTGGTGGAGAAGGGAAAGGCAAGTAACGAATTGATTTGTGGCCAAGGGTGCCCAAGCGTATTCCGATGGCGACTTTCTTTCTGCGGCCTTATAGCGGACAGCAATTGTACAGTTTAGTATTTCAGTACTCCCTTCTCCCGCATCTCGAGCGAGCTGAGCGATTGGCATCGAGGAGGAAGAGGCTGAGGTGAGACTGAGTCTTGATGCTTTCCTTTTACACCCTAAACTATGGAATGATGTACATTTTGTGAGCGAAGTCGTCATAATTTTTGAGTTTTTAGCCTCATTTAAATATAATTTGGGTTATCCGACATAATCTGCGAGGAGGAGGACACGAGCGAATTCAGTGAGAAATACGAGGTAATTTTTGCCTTTGACCTAATAGCAAACGCCTAGACTATAAAACAATGAAGTTTTAACGTTCAGATTTGGGACTGTGCTGAATTCGCGCTCATCGGAGAGAAGACGAGGAGAGGAGAGGTGAATTCAATCTCTACATCTTTTACGATAGTGTTCTAATTAGAATTTCAAAAAATCTCATGATGGTGATCCATTAAGCCATTTTACTAAGGAATTCTAAGAAATGTGAAACTCAAAATGGACTAATTGATAATTTTCAGTTCGCTGGCTTCTCTCGGATCTGAACGACTGCGATACTATCATCATTCCATATCAGATTTATGTTCGAAAACTGTTTGATAAAAGCGTTTTTTCGATCTAATGCAACTTTTTCCACTGATAGAACACAAGAGAAAAACAACAAGATATTCTTATTTGCACGAATGGCGAATGGAGATTCTCCATTCTCCATTCTCGATTCGTGCGCTCGCGACGGTCGGTCGACTCTCACCCCGCTCTCTTCCATCCCCAGTTTGGAGAATCCTCGTCCGTCAGCTTGGGCAACCCGACGAGTATCGCCCATTCGGTACATCAAGAGGAGGACCAAGGACGGATTCCCATCGACTCAAGTGACCTACCGTCGAGAAAGGCCCCGTTCAAGAAGACTGCTTCGTGAGTTTATTCTAAACCACGCATTCTAAACCAGTCAGGACTTCGGCGGCTGGATGGACTTCTTCAACACTCAAACGTAATCAATCGACTAAGAGCGACGGACATTTGAAATGACACATCTAAGAAGATCCCAACCCTTGACCCTCCGACACTTTGAGAACAAAGATCTCAATCCCCTCCCCAATGATGTCACCTCCTGCAGGCCCATTGCCTGATGTCAGGATAAATATGAAATATTCTTATTTGCATGCAAAATAGAAAATTTCAATAATAATCACGCATTGTTCCATTCCCCCTCCCCTCCTTCCCCTCATTCTCCGCTCTTCCCCTCTCCTCGGACGGTCACTCTTCCATTTCTTCCCTGCTCATGCCACGATGAGAGTAAGCATTCCGATGTTTAGCCATTCGGTACGTCATGAAACCATGCCAGCCTATTACAGTATTCCTCCCTCTTTATCCTGAGCTTCAAATCGTCAACTGACTCTATTCCAGTGTCTTCTACTCCTGCTCACCCTTTTCTGGGTTGTTCACTCGAACAAATTCACTAAATTCAAGCAAACCACGGTCGGCTACGATAAATGCATGAAGGAATTTGTAAGTTTAATTGAACAACAGTGAACAACCTATTTCGGCTATCGTAACCCTTTGTTCCGTACTTGATTACTGTATCTTAGTACGTTGAACGTGTGAAAGATTGGGATACGATAACGGAGTACGGTGGACAAGAATAAAAAAATACCCCATCACAGTTCTGTCTGGTCTCTCCCGATTAC
This sequence comes from Pristionchus maxplancki, assembly GCA_900490775.1. NCBI lineage: Eukaryota > Metazoa > Nematoda > Chromadorea > Rhabditida > Neodiplogasteridae > Pristionchus > Pristionchus maxplancki. Next base: position 1,564,114 of record LS551930.1, on the reverse strand, counting down.
GCGTTTCAAGCGGAGAATGCGGAGCTGCTGGTCCCGGTGAGTGTTTCGCAAAAAAAAACAATTCAAATTCACTTGAATTCTCACAGAATTCTTTTGTGTGCCGAATTTGCTGGGTTTTCGAATAGTCGAAATGAGTCAACACGACCATTCATACGATCTCGACATTTCGGGATTAGAATTTGAGCGCAATTCTCTATTCGCCACTACAGAGATAACCAATAACAGTCTTGTCATTGCAGATGGAAAATGTTCACCCGAACAAGAAAGCTACTATAGGAATTCTCATACAGTCGGTCTTTAAATTTGCGCTTTCCCGCATTTTAACAAATCTCTCAAATCTGCCACTCCAGACCGTTGACACTGTACAAATGGCTCGTCGTTTTGAGAGGCGAAGAATTTAGATTGAATCCATATAATGGACTTTTTCTGTCTAGCATTAAAAAGGGTAAGCGTGTGTATATTTTGCTGATGTGATGGAGAGCAATTCCAATTAACATTCTTTTATGAACCTCAAAACGCTCAGATATACGGGGAAATAGAGCGGACGACTTAAAACTGCAGGGATTGATTGTCGGATGTCGATCAGATGAAGTGGAGATCTCGATCGAAACTAGTGCGTCGTTTTAAGCATGGAAAAAAACATAAATATATTCTAGAACCATCCTTGAAATATGAAGTTCGCTCAATTGACTCTGACTTCCACAAATCAAATAGCTTATTATGTGCGGGCATACTCTCAAGCACTGATGGTAAACCGGTGAGACTCAGCTGGTTTAGTTTAAATTAATAATTTATTTCTCAGATCGCCGACCATCTGAACGAGGCACAAACGGCTACCCACGAACTTCGATTTTTGTACCAATCAGGAGGATCTCTGGCGAGTATTTATTGAATGTACTTCGAATGTTAGTTCAAAATTTGAAAACCTCAAAATGCATGTTTATAAATGCTCCTGGTTTCCAGATTTCTCGCAAATTACGCAAGAGTTCTTTGGAGATCGAAAAGGTCGACTTCAGACCTGTGAACAACCTTAGTAAGCAATCCCGACAAGAATACATGGAAGGACGATTTATTTCAGTCAAATGCGATTTCTCTTTGCTAAAGCCGCCTACGCATGAGCTGGGCCGGACACACTATACTAGCGAGGTGTGCATATTTTCCGAACACTCGGAATTTTATAAAAATATCCACTTGCCTCCAACATCGAGAATCAGGAAATTTTAGAATATGAAATAGAGCTTAAATAATGTTTTTCAGGTGGATACGTTTTCGGATTCCATCGATTGCACTAACAAGCTGATGAATAAAGAAAAATACGCACCAGATTCTGTTTTCGACTTGCTGTAAGTTGTTCCTGTGAGAATGCAAAAAAAACACACTGAGAATTTAGAATCAAGCCAATAGGAAGTGAGGAGATATTCTCAACCAAAGAAATAACGTGCAATGGTGGGTCTTGCATCTAAACTGTGTTGCCAGACTCCAAATCAAATCTGGAATGATTATAGTCAATACACTCACATATAAACCCGACGGAAATCCAAAAACAATCAAGGAAGACACGATAGTTGCTTGCGGCGAGCGGCGTGAGTTTGCATTTATTATTATTGAACATTGCTCGAATCCTAAACTAATTATTCTCAGCAAAATGCCAAATACCACCAGTGGCCGTTTGTTCGAATTGTTCGCAGCTAGAGATAGTGGAGGACGGATGTAATGCAGCTAAGGATAAATGCGAGCAGTTAAAGGTTTAAACATAATTTATATAATACTATAAAAAACTTATTTGCAGTGCTCCAACAATCGATTGCTTCTCAACGATAAATTGGAGATAAACGGAACAGTAGAATGTAGAAAGGAATCGATTGAGGATGAGAGCAGTCCTAGATGGTAATTGTTGTGTCTGTCGTTGTCCCGTTGTCGAGTGGTGTGGAGTAAACTCAGTAGTTTATCCACAATAACTGAAGACAACTAAACTAAAAGAAGAGCAAAGAGGATTAGCACCTAGCAGGGCCAACGGGAGAGAACTGAGTGACCTTTCGACAGGGAAAGTCACTCACAAATTAGCTATGCGTAAAATGTGTGACGAAATGTATGGGGAGAGACTTCCCTAGACTCACTGCACTCAGCACGCAGAGTACGGTAGTCGCACACACACAAGGTGAATCGAGGATTGACTATTTACGATAAATACTCTAGTATACAACACCTCCCTTCTAAGATACGAACTCGGGAGTATCTGATTACTAGCTATGAAATTACATAGAAAACTAGATGAGGTAGGTCGCGAAAAACAATAGAAAGGGGTCACAGGGACTGGCTTTGCGCGACAGTTTACTGGCCTTGCGCGTCAGTATTTCTTCTTGGTAGGATCAGGATTCAGGCGGACCGGAGCCTTCTTTGTACGGACGGGTCTTCCACTGCTCGGACGGATGTCGTGATCGGGCTCCTCGTCTGGTTCAGTGGATGACTTGTCAATTTGCCCATTCTCCGGTTCACTTTCGATGATGACATCAGAGTCGCTTTCTTTGATGACGACGAGTTCCGCCTCATCGACGACGTCGAACTGGTTTGGCATCTCCTGCCTATCGTACTCTCTGATAGAGTCATCTCCCATTTGGACATGTGGTTCCACCAAATCGTATTGCTCGA
>LS551930.1:1516737-1526817 GCA_900490775.1 Pristionchus maxplancki | reverse complement strand
GTCGAATTAGTAATGCTCGCATATTAAATAAGTAAGAAAATCAATAATCAACGCAGAAACGGTACGGAAACACGGCTGTGGTTCGGGACTGAACCAGGCAAAGCGCGCGCGATTCAAACTTGAATATAGGGAGACTCAATTACAATACTGTAGCTCCGCCCACTTTCACTTTCGGTTTTGTCATTGCGTTTTTTCTTCCTTTTTCGCACTTCATCGTGGTTTTTCCTTCGTTCTCTTTCTTTAAAATGAACTTTAAATTAAATTAGAGAGACAAAATTTTGAAAAAAACAAGCGAGGTCAGGCACGCATCGCGAGCTCAGACGCGTAGCGCGTGTGACTAAAAGCCGGTTCGCGGTCCGCGCGAAATTGGCGCGAATTTAAAAATTATTCGTCCATGTTGGGTAACTTTAATACACTATTGGTTCGACTCCCGATCGGTGCATTACCTTTTGCTGTTTTTAATGCTACTCCCTAACAACCCTCGATTTTTTAAAAAAAAAGAAGCAAATGACAACATGCTACCCACTTGAAGCTGAATAAATATATGCTGTTGATTATCTCTAATGAAAATAATGACTAAAAGATGCATTTTCCAGGGCGGAATTGGCAGCGGCGCGACGCCCTACGGCGGCCACAGTGGCGGCTATGGCGGCGGCCACGGAGGCCACGGCGGCGGATACGGTCACCACCATGGACATCATTAAGGGTGCTGTAGATGCCTGATTATCGATTATTACTCTTTTTTTCTTTTCTCATCCCGGCAAGGTGTTCGCTGTACAGATAAATGCAACTGATTTGACTCGTTTATCGCTGACATTAAAAAAAATTTCACTACTACGTTTCAAGACGATGGTGCGGGTGCGTTATCAGTGCGATTGTCGCAAAAGGGGGCGGGGTCAGGCGATAGTTATCGATCGATGGGGTACGGTAATCGATCAGGAGTACGGTAGGGTACGGTAGGCTCATCCCTGCGTCGGACACGCCTGCTTCTGGATGAACGAGATGCCGCGAATCGACCACCTAAAATCGATAAATGGCTATAAAATTGATCGATATTTCAGGATACGGTAGCTACAATCGATCGAATATGAACAATCGACATTCTGCGAAAACACTAAAGGTACTTGAGAGGGCGCTATAAGGAGAATATGTGGCGAAGAGAAGAGGGGAGGGGTGTCTTACACCTATTAATTAAATACTTGGTTTGCAATATGCAAAAATAGGAAAGACTGAGAAAGAGAACTACTAATAAGAGAGACTTCCTAAAGAAGAAGAGTTAGGACGTACCAGTTCTCGGACGACTTCAGGGCGACTTCGTAGCAAGTGGTCAGCGACTGGCCCAAGCCGAGCAGCAAACTCGCCTCGCCCTTCCAGTTTTCCGCTGAAGAATTGTTGGTATAAATAAGAGTTGACGAAACGGAATTCGAAATTTCCGAAAAACTAATCCAATTATCTCCACTTTTCCGCTGAAAAAATATTGGTAAAAATAGAGGAAAATGTTAAAATCACCATACACAGCCAGTACATTGGTTGGTCCTATTACTCACGCTTTATCGCTTCTTCAAAGTCTTCATATTTGATGCCGATCGACGTGGGCAGGAGTGCCTGTATTGAATAAGAAAAATTTAAAATTGAAAAAATTAAAGTATGCGCGTCACGTTCTGTACTATTACTAACGTTTGTTAATAAAAAAGAGGATTATTTTGGAAGTGGAATTAAAATGTAAATTTACACGTTTGAATGCATCCCAGAGGAGGTTCTTTCTTTCATCGCACGCTACTTCATCCGTTTCCGAGCCGTACGTGTGGCCCTTGTAGATCAGCGAGGTGAGGAAGTAGCTGAAATGACATGTTATTATTAATTTATTAATAATAAAAATGTAAAATAACAACAAACTTGATTACCTATGAAATCTCAGCGAGCCCAGTCGGTCAAAGTAGGCGTTCAACTCCGTCGCCCACTTCAGCCATGGAGTCTGAACAAAATTACTTAATTTTTGTAGTTTTTTTGCATGACACAGAGTCATTCCTTGCCAAGCCAACCCTAGACTCAACAACCTAGAATACAGGGTTCACTCACGCTCGCGAAGTCGGGAATCGTCTTGCCTGCCTTTCGCTTCAGCACGCAGTGCGCCTCGCGGTATTGGATGCGCTGGAGTGTGTTTGTTTTTATTGTTGTTGTTGTTTTTGTATCTTTGTTGTTGTTTACCTCGTCCTTCCTGCACGCCGTCCACTCGCCGTACTCCAGATCCACCTCGAGATTCGTATCATCTCCGTCCCTGCCGATAGAAATCAGCAGGGGGCGGGGCTGAAAAGAGGGAGCTGTGAACACAAACTGGATTTTATAACATGTGCCCAAGCATTGACCAAACATTCCTAAGGAGGTATATTTGTAAAATGCAAGCACTTTGGAAGGAATGAGTAGCAAAAAGTGGTCCCCTTAGAAAGGTCATCGAATGAATTCGGAACTGTCCCGAACACATAATGTAAAGATCAAATGCAAAGGTCAAAGAAGATCTCACCACTGTTCCCATCTTTTCCAGCGCTTCCGCGGTCTCGGGATACGCGGCGGGCGAGTAGCGCATATGCGCGTATTCGTCCGGCATCTGAATTATCAATTATTAAATTAGACCAAAGATCAGCTAAAAGACCAAAGGTCAAAAATCAACTCACGGGAACAACCGTGCTATCGTCATCGACTGGCTCGCATGCCGCCTCGGACTTGTGCCCACTCGTCAGCCAGTCGTCCACTGAATGTTCAGCATTGTCTAATGCTCATGTACGCAAAAATGAAGGAAAACTTCCTAAACTAAGAACACCGACTGTTTCCAGTCACAATTTCGGTTACAGTCAATATTGGAAGTACAGTGGAATTATAAGTTTTCCAGATTTCAGAAAGTCCCTCACCATTCCACACACTGGCGATGTTTGGCTTGCCCGTTGCCGAGCTGTGGTAGACGAGCGGCGCCATAGCGGTGAGCAGGAAGAACACCTTCAATAAATTAATTGACCAATTAGCTAATTAGTCTAATTTACCAACTAATTAGGTATTCTACAGTACTAAAAAATACCGTATCCATTGGCAGCAACTACCACAACCTTAGACTGCCGTACTATATACTACCGTACCTAAAGACTACCGTACTATATTCCTACCGTACCCTGGTATGGGCGTCGTAGGACTGCTTGTCCGAGCAGAAGTAGATGCCCGACGACTCCAGCATCGTCTGCAAACTTTGGAGATCAAAGATCAAGTTTACTGAACCAAAAAAATAATAAATCCATGTAAACAAAAACATCAACAACAACAACAATAACAACAACAAACCCCATGGATGTACAGCCGGCCGTCCGCCTGCACGAAGTGGTGGATGCTGCAAGGATTCAGAGATCAAGAATCAAAGAACGAAGACCAAAAGTTCAAAAAACAAATATCAGAGATCAGAGATCAAAGATTAAACCTCGCGTGTCGCTGCGGCGGCGGGCCGTGTCTGTGGGTTATGACTCCGTCGTCATTCGCGACGTCGTTAGCGTCGTCGCGGTACATCTTCTTCAGGAGGTGCGCGCGACTGGAGAGATCAGAGATCAATGATCAAAGATCAGAGATCAGAGACCAAAGACCAACCGATGAAACCCGCCGCCCTCCGGCTTCAGACTGCGGTACAGCGACTGCATCTTGGCCTCGTCCTCGCGGAAGTCGTGCAGGAATTTCTGAGAAGTTCAAAGATCAAAGAACAAAGGTGAAAGATCAAAGATCAAAGATAAAATATAACTTTTATAGCTAAAGTTGCAAACATTTTCGCAATCAACCACTGAAAAGGGTTGACTGAGGCTTACCGAAGGCATTAGCATTCGGAAGGCAGCAAAGATCAAAGATCAAGGATGAAAGATCATCAGCTTTTTACTAGTAGCGAGAATTTTCACAGTCAATCACTCAAAAACGGGTCACCAGAGCATTCGGAAGGACGCTAATCAAAGATCAAAGGTCAGAGAAATCAACGATCAAAGATCAAAGATGACTCACCGATGGGTCGACGAGGAAGGCGGTCGCTTCGTGCAGCGGGATGTGCCGCCACGTCTTGGGAAGGCCTGAGATATCAAAGACCAAACTAGAGAGATCAATCTACAAGATCAAAGACCAAAGATCAAAGATCTAATACCGTTCACGACATGCGCCCACTCGCACGCCTTGCAGGGCAGCTCGACGGTGCCGCCGGCGTGGAAGTGCACGGGGACGATCTGAAGTTGATCTTTGATCTTTGATCTTTGATCTATTTTCTCTCAAATCTACTTCCAGCAACCATTGCCGGTAGTGTCTTGCACAATGAGGTCACGTAAATGAGTATCGCATTCAAACGGCGACCTTTCTACGTTTGATCCATGCCCCCAGGGCAAGTCGCGATCAGAGATCAAAGATCAAGGATCAAACTCACGATCGGCTTGGCCTCCTCGTGGCACTTGGGCTCGAACTCGGCCTGAGCGAAGCGGGAGAGGAAGAAGGTGCTGGAATGAGTTGATCTTTGGTCTTTGATCTCTGGTATTTGATCTTTGATCTGTGGTCTATCATAACGTACGAAGGGTGATGGGACGTTTAGGAACCCCCGTTTAGGAACTCGCGATTGGTGACGTTTTGGAATCCCCTCAGATGCGGAGGAGCGAGAGAGGACGCGCGGTGGAGGGGGGTTCCTAAACGTCACCAATCGCGAGTTCCTAAACGGGGGTTCCTAAACGTCCCATCACCCGTACGAAGCTCGAGAAAAATAAGGATATAGAACGATGATTAGCTTTGATCGTCGATCCCTATTATTTCCCTACGCGTATGCCTAGTGCGTCCAAAAATGTTACAACTAGCTTCATTATGTGTGTCATGCTAAACGGCATGTGGCAATACCCTGATCAGGTAAAAACATCCAACACCCACGCCTTCACTGAATCCTTCTTGCTCATAGTGAAACAACACTAACTCGCTACACCATGTCCCCCCTGTATCCCTTGAATGGTCGATCAAGAACCGCAATGGAAGAGGAAAATAGCACTCACGCCTTCACTGGGTCCTTCTTGCTCATGTCATCGAATGCGGCCTCATCGTAGAAGGTGACCAGCTCGTCGGGGAAGGTTTGGCGAGCATACTCCTTTATTAGTTAATGAATTAGTTAATTAAATAGCTCAATTAATCACTTAAATTAATATAAATAGCCAACATGCAGTGTCTGGGCGACGAGCAAGAGGAGGAGAAGGAGCGAGCGACTGCTCGGCATGGGGAAGAGGAGGGGAAATGAGGAGGGGGAGAGGGGGAGAATGAGAGAGAAGAGAACAAGGGTTGTTGTTTGGGCAATTTGCATTGAATTGTGCTGGTTTTCTAAGAAATGAGAAAAAATGTGTTTCAATCACTCCTTTATTTGTCTACTCGCGCTCAAAAATGGATTAGTCAGCGTAAGGCTACGGAAGAAGAACGATATTTAAAGAGAAGATAAAAAAAAATTGTTTAAAAAAAGATCAACAATCATCCGGCTCCGTTAGCTGGATGACGATGGTCTGGTTCGGATTGCTTGGATCAAACTTTGGCATCTTCCGACAATTCACGTGGATCGGGCTCTGTAAAGTATGTCTAGAATTGCAGTAAACAGTAAGCAATGTTTTCACGGAACTTCTATACTTAGTTGATTGCACGAATTACAGAAGTACAATTCAATAAGAAATTCTGTGATTTCAATATTCTGTGATCCTTGCAAAAACAAAACAAGAACCCAATTTCACCTAATTTCGACAACAATAAGTAGGTAATAAAATAAGTACCGTTGCCATATATCGACGGATATACTTCCTCTTGAAGTGCGCGTACAACGGATGTTCTTTGGGAAGGACAATTCGGGATGATTCCTTCTTTTTCTGAATATGGCGAATTTTTGAACAAGGGAAATTACAGGTAGTTCACAATATGCCAAGGCTGACCAGGGTCAATTATGGATAAAATGGCATAGTTTGCAGTATAAGTTGATAATGAGGGTTTGTAGAAACTTTAGAAAAACCATACCATGCAGTAAGAGTGAGTGATGATGTAGGGATCGTTGAACCAGCAGTTTTTCGGCTCTCTCCGATCGACGATTTCGAGTGTTTCATTGAGCGCCTGTAAGAGCTTATCTCTACATTTCCCAGACACTCTACATTTTTAGACTCTGTCACCGGTCAGAGAGACGTGTACGAACGCGGGTAATGGTTTCATCATTCATTTAGTACACTCACTCTCTTCATTAAAAGAGGCGAGGTAATGTGCTGAATGGAGAGGCAGATGCGAATTATACCTTGCAGCAGCGGCCTTTGTCGAACAGGTGGTCGAGCGTGAGAATCTTCTTGTCGCCACCGACTTAATTATATTTTGGTACTTCTGAACCACTATTTTAGATGCATTTTTGCGTCTCGGTACCGGATTGAGCAAGTTTTCGTGTGAGCAAGGTAGGGGTCTAGGTGTGTTGGATAGTATTGACAGATCAGGAGATGAAGATAACAACTCACACAGGAAGAAATTGTCGTCCCAAAGTTCCAGCCTCATTGCGCCTTGGTAATAAATGTTTCCACAATCGAAGTGGATCTGAAAAGATTGAGGATTGGGATAGAACATAACTTTGTTGTTCTTCATATCCCAATCCGTCTCTCCACTTCGCACGCTCTCTCAGCAGTCAGAGATACGAGAGAGTGTGCGAGTTGAGAAAGCGATAGCTATCATTTTTGCACTTTGGAGGACTGTACCAAATTAAAGTAGAATATATCATTTTGAGCTTACCTTAGCGCGGAAACAATCGGCATTGACAGAAGAAAGAAGAGGAAGAAGAAGAAAGAGGACGAGCATAGTGAATGAATCATTTCTTCCTTTGCGCGGTGCTTATAAATTTCTTCTTTTCTGCCATGTTTATCGATGATACCCAAACTTTAGTCATCTCTGCACAATTTCATCCTCATTTTCATCTTTTTTTTCATTTCTTCGTCGGTAAATTCTGAATTTTTCAGAATTATTATGTTTCACCTTGCACTATATACTTCATGGCACCACTACTCCTCGATTAATTCTTCTTGCGGTAGTTGCACTTTCATGATGTTTTTTTAAAAAAAAAGCAGACACCCAGATCAATCAATAATTTATCATCTCACAAATTCTTATTGTCAATGAATGAATATCAATGGGCATTTTCGTCTGCTAGCTGGATGTGAAAGAAATCGAGATAAGGGAAATATGGAAATGATAGGAAATGAGAATGCCAATTGAGGTGCGCTTAAGAATCATCTTCATCCACCAGCAGATCGTGTCCGAATTTAGCGAATCTTCCACTGGAGGCATTAACTCCAACTCCATCTTTCCCATCTATCGGTTAATCTGCGACATTTGAGATATTGCTCATTCTTATACCTAAGAAGGTCAACGCATAATTGTGTCACTTCACGGAATCTAGTGTTTGTGTCACGATCTTACTCGATATTCTCAAAGTGTCAATCAATTCTTTATCAGTCTACTAAGTTGCATTCAACAATCATCTTCATCAGCTAGTTGGACGTAGATAGTTTCGGGCTGTGGAGAACCATCCCACTTTGGCATCTTACGGCGAGCTTCGTAGATCGGGGTCTAAATACAATAATTATATTTAGAATTAAAAATAAGAAAATAGGCGGTAATATTCATTCATAACATGTTTACCTTGAAAGGCTCAACGAAGAACTTGCGCCTGAAGTAGTTATGTATGTAGTGTGTTGCTTCGACAGGCCCAGACGTTTCTTTGTGCTTCTAAACATGGATGAACTGATCGCCTTGCTGTTTTGCACACCAGAGCGGAGGGCGCAATTTCATCAACTATGAATATAAGATTGCAGTACCACCTACTTTTTGTAACTACTCTTGATGCTATCATAATACATAAGAGTATAGTTTTCTCTAAGTTCAGACAAAACCGAACCTTGCAGTATGAGTGGAAGATGATGTACGGGTTGAAGAACCATCTGCAATCTTTCGCATCCCTCGGATGAACCAATAGGATTTCTCTATGACTATCTTTCATCACATAGTCACGAGAGAACTGTCGCTTGTCGCCTCCGACTGAAAAGAAATCAAGATTGAAAAAGATAATCACAAAAAGGTTATCACAAAGAAACTCTGATGAAAATGATGATTGTTAGCAAATATGGATATTCCATATGCCGTTGTGACTATGTGACTGTCGTGATTCCTAATTATGGGATAATATCCCTGAGTTAGGAATGTCCCTGTCCCTTCCTTGAATCCCTGACACAGCGTTCTGACCCCCTTTGTTCTCTCCAGATAAGGTTGAACAAGGGGATTAATTTTTGAATGTTCCCGCGTTACCGTATTCGAACTGCAACTCACTTTCGCAATTTGAGATATCTCTGAAACATATCGCGAATACGGCAACGCGGGAAAATTCAAAAATTAATCCTCTTGTTCAGAATGAGGATAGCGATATGTTTCAGCAACCTGTCAAGTTTAAAATCTGCAGTTCGATATGCACAGCGTGTCAGAGGGGTAAGAAAATCCAATTATCGCGGCCTAGGTGAATGCGTGTTTCTTTTCTCCCTCCCTTTCATTCTCACTCATCTTCAGTGAGCGGGGCGGTCGAGAATGAAGAAGAAGAGCATTTTGAAACAAAATCGCTAGGTTTCATTTATAGTTTCTGTGAAACTCATTTCAAATATCACGGAAATTTTTATGCGAAAATAAGGAAATGAAAATTCCGGAAAATTAACTCCTTGAAAACCGTTCATGGAAACCCCCACACCAATATTCTTTATGGAATCGTCATCGCTTACGCTATAACGGCGCTGAAAAAAATGAAGCATTATTTTCTTTATTTTCGAGAACAACGCAGAAAATACCATCAATCGCATTTTTCTCGAAAATTAAGAAAATAATGCCTCATTTTTTTCAGCGCCGTTATAGCGTAGGCGATGACGATTCCAAAAAGAATATTGGTGTTGTGGTTTCCATGAACAGTTATCGAGGAGTTAAATTCCGGAGATACTCGAGTAAAAATAAACATATAAGTGATTTAAAATTCAGCAAAATATGCAAAATCGATAGAGAAGCTCCTTAGCTTATAGTTGGATAGATCTATCGATCTCGATTTTCTTATCTTTTCCTTATCACTAAGATACGGGATATGTTTCACAAGTTTTACTTAAACATTGTCTCCGGACGATCATGGAAAGTGAAAGGCCACGGAGAACAAAGGAGTTCGGCCTCTCTGACACGCTGTGATATGTAAAGTTATCCCCCCTTTTCTGTAGGGGTAGAATGCTGTGCTGAGCCTCTGACTCCCTGAATCCGAAACCCTGAACTGATCCCATATTATTGGAAGGGGGATATAAATAGTACTGAAGCGAACTCACAGATATTCCAGTTTGCGTCCCAGAGGCCCGCAGTCACAGGACCGTCGTAGAAGTCCTTTCCGCAGAGAAGTTGGATCTGGAATAAGCTATAGTAACCCAACGACACAACTGCGTGGCCCAGTTCAGGTCGAATGCGTTGCTTTTGTTGGTCCACTAGGACTAGAGTCCAAAATCACGAAGAAGACTTGTAGTTTGAGCATTTAAAAATGGATAAACTTACCTTTGCCCGGAAACAATCCGCATTGACAGCCAAGGGAAGAAGAGGCAGAAGAAGAAAGAAGGCGATCATAGTGAATGAATCATTTCCTTCTTGGCGCGATGCTTATAAATTATGGGCGAAAACCAAACGTTTGTCATCCCTGCATTTTTGAGGAATGGTCTGACTCTCTCATTTCGCTATGCTCTCTCGTCGATCAGAGATGCGAGAGAGAGTACGGGAAAGTGAGAGGGACGAACGATAGCTCCCATTTTTCAATCCCGATTTTTTTCATTTCACTCTTGAGAACGTACGCTATGCGTAATGGTTAGGTTTCACCGCGCTTACATGTTCCTCTGAACCCAAATGCACAGCGTGTCAGAGAGGCGAAATTTCGTCCGAGGCCAATGCGTGTCCCCTATCATTCTCACTCTAACCGAGTGAGCTGCGCGGTCAAAATGAAGAACGAGAGTTAGATTCGAAGAATTTCTAACT
>LS551930.1:1491784-1516637 GCA_900490775.1 Pristionchus maxplancki | reverse complement strand
TCATGGAATTACCTAAAAACGCTTTAACTCGGAATTATTAAAAATTTCTTCATATTCGCGTTTCCTTTATAATTTCGAATATGACCAAATTTTAAATAATTCCGAGTTAAAGCGTTTTTCGGTAATTCCATGACGATTCCAAAACGGATATTGGTGTGGGGGTTCCTTTAAGCCATTTTCGAGAAATTTTCATTCCCGCTCTAAACTGTAAATGTTCACTGATAACGAGCACAAAAAAATATCTGCATGCGCCAGAATTGTGAGTAATGATTTTTTGATCACCCCTGATAGGTCTGTCATTTTAGATTTGGTTATAATTTTCTTATCAGTGAATTATGGCATATGCTTCACAAGTATTTCTTAACCAATGATTTCGAATGACCATGAAAAGTGATCCGGACGCGGAGAACAAAGGAATTTGGCCTCTCTGACACGCTGTGAAATGTATCGATTTACCACAGTCTCTTATTATGAATAATGCCAATTTAATCCAGCCCATTAACATGAATTTATTTATTTATAAATCTTTCATTTTTTGTTCCCCTGAGCATCTAAGTACCTTCTTCTCAAGATCTTGATGTGTGTGGAAGTGAGTATGGTTTACAAGATTGTTGGAGTTGAAAAAAGCAGAATTGTTATGTTTCACCTCACTGTCATAGTTCTGCGAGCCATAACTCAAATGATTTTTTCTTGCGCTGTGGGTTTATCAAATAATTTATTATAATTTGTTATAACACAAATTCTTTCATTAGATTTATTCGTACGTCGTCTTTAAAATTCTAATCATTAATTCTCCTGTGCATCGAGATATCGCCTTCGCAAGATCTTGATGTGTGCCGAAGTGAATGAATTCCTCTTCGAGCACGGAGTCAGCGTGCACTGAAAAGAGTACAAATACATGAGGAGGTCATCGACACGAAAAATGTTGGCCGTAGCGTACGCTAAGCTGGTAGTAGCACTGCAACTAATTCAATCTGTTGAACAGATTATCTGTTCTGTAGAATCAATAAATATTTCGTTTCCCAGTTTCGTTTTCAGAGATGGCCTTGTGAGTATCGGAAACGGAAAAGTTTGCCTTGATTAGCCAACCTGAGCATCGCAAGGATTCGGCCTGTAAGGTGCGCAGCAGCAGTAGCACTTGTGGTCGATGCTGAAATAGATTCATTTAGTACATCCAACTTCAAAATCGTCTTAGAATTGAGTGAAATGGTCCATTGTGAAAGTGCATGTTTGGGAATAGCTTTTTTAAAACTACCTGCTGCCACATTTCCACAATCTATCACCGTTTCTGATCATTTTAAGGTAAAATGTAAATCTCGAACCTGATGCAATTCAGCGGTCGCAGTGTCCACACCTGCTCCCTGATGTACGAGCGCACCTCCCCTAATCTATCGCGCTTATCTCAGTATTTTTGCGGGCTATCATCGTGAAACTGGTCACCCAACTCCATCATAAGGGCTCTAATCACAAACCTGATGCAATTCAGCGGTCGTAGTTCTCATATCTCCCTAATCTATCACCATTTTTTGCTCATTTTATCACTTACCCCTCTCAATCCATGCAACTTTGGCGATATTTTGAAAGGTTAAAAACTCTCTAATCTCGTACCTGATGCAATTCAGCGGCCGCAGTGCCCACACCTGCTCCCTGATGTGTGGAGGCACGAGTGGGCCAAGGAACTCGACGGAACTGACGCCTCTGAAATGGATGTTAGAATTGAAATTCGGTAGATCGATTATGTTTCAAGAGTGTTGCAAAACAAACATTTTTTCACTGATTTCGATTGTAGCCTCGTCAGTTCGTCAAAGAATATGTAATCTACGCCTTTTCAGACAAAAATAGTCACCTCGGCGGCCAGACTTGACAAGTTCCAGTGAATCGATCGTACGCGGCCTCAGTCATCGCGCAGGCCTGCTTCTCCGTAGGAAGGTGGGAGCAGACGCGGTCGGTGACACCGAAGGAGTTACCACTAGAAATTACAAATTAAGACTAGTGAATTGAGCGAAAAGCGGTCGTCGACAGTGATTATGATATGTTTCAGGGGATCAACGAAATTGACAGAGCACTGAAGCGTTGATCACAGCGTGTCAAAGTGAAAAAATCCTTTGTTCTCCACGGCAAATCACTGTGCATGATCAATCGCGGACAATACTTAAATGAAATCTGTGAAACCTATTCCGTAACTTACTGATAAGATAAAAAATGCGCGAATCCAAAACAACAGAGTTATCAATTTATGAGCTAAAATGCCCCTCCATCATTATTGGCCTGATCGGTTAATTTTGAATTGTTCAAATAAAATGGTTTACTTCGTTCATATTCATGTAACTCTTTCCGCGAGCTCGTTATTGGAAACCCCTACACCATTATTATTTTCGGAAGCCTTAGAAGATTCTCTAGATGGCTGTCCACTCGGATTTTTCACGATACATTAGTTTATTTTGAGAAAACTGTGCATTTAGATTATAAATGCGTTTTTCTTTTCTCTAAATAAACGAATGTATCGTGAAAAATCCGAGTGGACAGTCATCTAGAGAATCTTCTAAGGCTTTCGAAAATAATAATGGTGTAGGGGTTTCCAATAACGAGCTCGCGGGAAAAGTCGCATCAGTGTTAACCATTTCCACGATGCCTTATTTGTGCAAATAGAATGAGTTTCACCGAAACAATGAATGAAAACTAACGAATTTGTTTCACTTTCAACGAAATGTTCTCTAATTCCCTAAATTCCGACCGCGCAGCTCACTCAGAAAGAGGTGAAATGGTAGGGGGGAGAAAAGAATCACGAAATTTCGTTTTCCGCAATTTTTGCTCCGTGACACGCTGTGTTGATTAGGTAGTGGATCGTCCAAGAAAAACCAAAATTATACCCGGGCACGTAGTCACACGAGGGGCTGCAGGATACCTATAATGGTTTGCATTAATAAATATCACTTAGGTATAACATAGCCTGAACATAAAAAACCACTCACACACCTGCACATTGCACATCCCACATGCATTGGCAGACTTGTTGAATCGCTCCGCGTAATCCATCGTGCGCTGCACGATCGGACCACCAATGCCGGTGATTAGCTGAAACTTTAGCTGTAAGTAGAGTTCGAAATACGGGCAATCGTCTCTTCATTTTACACACTCTCTCGCGTGTCTGACTGGTGAGAGAGTGCGCAGAATGAAGAGACGTATTACATACCGGTATTTCGAACTCTAGCGTCAAGTGTCTCTTTAGTCATCGCACGCTTTGCTGATTTTTATTGATCTACTGACATTTACTAACAACTTCAATTCGTATGCGTTTTCTACTCACCGACATGTAGTTGTTCCTATAACACTGCTGCGGTAGGGTCGTCCAGAAAGAGCGATCCGAAGTGGAAAAGCAGGACGAGAACTCGGACCAGTCACTGAACAAGGTTTCTTTTTTTTGAATTAGCTCACTTTCATGAATTTGATACTTTATCGCCAAAGCTAGGCTGGGACTATCAACTAGCAGTAGAAACTCAAAATGAGCTGAGATGGAAAAGCAGGAGGAGAACTCGGACCAGTCACTGAATAAAGATTGAGGCATAATTATTTTCAAGAGAATGTGAAGCAACTTAAAATATTTTTTAGACAACGTGGAAAGCACAAATTAACATGGAAACCCCAGGAACATGTTGAGCATTGAGTGAAACACAATTGATTCGTACACGTTTGTCAGCAATTTAGCTTACTTTTTGTTCGAAACGTAGAATCCTAATTTCTGGTCACGCCATACTAACCGGCAATTAGACGTCCGCCCGGCCTGCGACACCGAAGAAAACGCGGACGCGAGGAACGGCTCGGCGACCGGGAGGAGGGATACCAAGAACAGGAGGCTTTTTGAGATCATAGCCCTGGAAATTACTGAATTTTCAGGATTAAAACAGGTAAAATGTGCCGGAAATAAGAGCAAAGACGTAAGGATATGCTAGAATTATGTACTTTTTGGGAGTTAACGGAGAATATGCGAGAATTACAAGATAAATAGGCGGTGATAACGCGGATAAGCGAAGCAAATGCAATGAGCGAGGGAACAATTTGCCCGGGTTTTCACTTTCGAAAGTCCGGCTTCCCTTTGTTCTCCCCCATTGCAATTGGCACCTCGTCCCGATCTGGATTTGAACGGCTTGCTGTGCCTGATTTGTAGTATCCAGCTTCCTGACCTCTCAGAATCGCAAAAGATTCGAAAGTAGTTGAAGATGGCAGTTTCCACAAGGAAACAACGTTTTGTATGGCATTTTCGATAACATTCTTTCCGAAGGCCTCTGGAGAAATAATGCCTATGCTAAGTGGTTGTCCGGAAATAGATAATGAATCATCAATATTATGTTCGCATTTCCAGTCACTGACCTGTTCCGCCTCCGCTCTCTTAGTTCGAAGAATGATCTGCCCCTCTCCCTTTCACACGCTCACTCGCTTCTCTAGCCGACGATAGAGCTTGTGCAATGAGAGAGACACAACATTTCTCCTTAGTTCTCATTCCCTTTTAATCAATCCGTTCATCCCTTCCTCTTTTCTCATTTCTCTGTTTCGACCCTGTTCTCATTGCTGCTTCTTCATTGCGCATCATTTTTCTTGTGTTTCCCGGGTACTTAGAACATGATTTACACCAGTACGGTCGGTTACTTCCCTATTTTCTGCACGTTTTCTGCACGTTCAAATGTGAAGATAGTCAGACTCTCTCCTTTTCCCATGCTCTTGCACCGCTCTGATTGGTGAGAGGTTGAGTAGAACGGAGAGACAAGAGCAGAAAAGGGAGGAAGTAAGGTGCCTTTTCTCATTTATCCGTTGCTCTTTTCAAGAAGGGTCATTTCTCTTCTTTTTTTCTATTGAAAGGACGCGGAACCCTACTTACTTCCCTTTTCGCTGTTCTCTCTCAAACTTGAATTATCTTTCGCGATTGAGCGAGGCGAGAGAGCATGTAAAATGCGGAGAGTCGGATAATTTATCCCGTTATCACCCTCTTTGCATCCCTTCTTCGTCTCACTCTCTCCATTTTGCCTGGCTTTCTCGTTGGCTAACAAATAGAGAGTTGCAGCCCTCACTAGTTTCAATGTTGTTCACACCCTCCTTTTCTTCCTCCTGTTTCCTCTATTTCCTACCTTGAAGCTTCCTTCAAACGAAAAGTTAGAGGTGCACCAAGCGTCACTTTTTGGTTCAAAACACGCACACTCAAACGTTTCTACTATTTCATTACTAGCTTTTTTAGTAATAGCTCGAATCCGGGCCAATAAGTAAAGAAGTTCCCTTTAGAAGTGCACCTAGCGTCTCTTTTTGGTTCAAAACAAGCACACACAAACTTTCGCGCGCGTTTTGTTTGACAATCGGCTCAAGTTCTGGCAAAAACTTTCTCACCCCTTTGCTATCACTTCAATCCTCTTTTCTCCCCAGAGCTTTAGTTTTCTCTGCCGTTATCACTGTTATCAACGCTTGTCATCTGATCATTGTTGGCTTTGCCGCATTGAATATTATTATAATACACTCACGTTGCCTATTGTTATCGCCAACTCTGAAACCTCTTCACTTTAGCAAACTAGTGAAATTCATTTCATGTTTGCATTACCCATATAAGTCAGCGTCAACAATTTATTTTGCCATTCTAGCAATGTTCCCTGTTCTTGAGTGGTTTTTAGCCAATTCCAACTCTAGGAATATTTTCGACCGTTTTCACCGCTGTTTATTCTGTCAAAGTTAGTCTGTTGAAATCAGCTAGAATTGACAGTTTTTACCGCTGTTTTTTCTGCCAAAAATATTTCACACATTTCCCACCGCAGAATAGTTCTCAAATCCTTTCATTTCCCGTTCGAAACATATTCAAAACTTACTCATCTGACTCTCCCATCTTGCAATGGCCTCTCGTGTATAAGAGAAAAGAGGAGCCATGGGAAAGTGCGTGAGCCAGACTATTTTCCCTTGATGATTTCCCCTTGATAATTCCACAAATTCGAATATGTTTCGAACGGGAGATGAAAGGATTTGAGAACTATTCTGCGATGGGAAAAGTGAGAAATATTTTTGGCAGAAAAAACAGCGGTAAAAACTGTCAATTTCAGCTGATTTCAACAGACTAACTTTGACAGAATAAACAGCGGTGAAAACTGTCGAAAATATTCCTAGAGTTGGCTAAAAACCACTCAAGAACAGGGAACATTGCTAGAATGGCAAAATAAATTGTTGACGCTGACTTATATTAGTGAATACTTTCACTATGGCAATACGCTATTCGTATCTTATCCGGAGATAAACATCAATACGAATGATATTCACGCTCGATAACTTCCAGTGGTAGCTGCATGCTCCTGCGATGGGCCTTTTTCCTCGTATCATTGACTTCACTTGTTCAAATAACATTATAAATATGCCCCGCTAATATCATAAAAGTAACCATCATTCGATAACTTCCAGTGGTAGCTGCATGCTCCTGGGCGGGTCCCTTCTTCACCATCCTTTTCCTTGTGACTAACCCATTGTGTTACTGATCTCGCCTTAGCAGTAAATGTTCTGTTTTCAAAACAATCACCATTGAATAACTTCCAGTGGTAGCTGCATGGTCCCGGGCGCGTACCTGCGATGGGCCTTCTTCATCATCATTTTCCTTGCCTTGCTGGGCCAATTGAGTGAGGGCAAGGGCGGCAGGAGCGGGGGTGAGTGGAACCGTTTCCTTTTTTCACTTATCAACTCGACTTCTTGTCGTTGTTGCCATGCAGGCATCCAAGAGGAAAAGAAACTCGTTGGGACATCTTTAAACTATGCTAGGTGTTGGAGAGCGGTGGAATTAACTTGTTTCCTTGTTCTTTGCCTCATAAATGGAGCGTCAATTCACCGTCCGCAAGCGTTAGAGTATTTCCATTTCTGCTGACTCATCCTGCTTCAATCATGGTTGTCAAGCGAACTATTCTCTTTCTCCACTCTCAATTTCGCGGACTCTTTCGTGTTTGCATCTCGCACAGCTGGCTTAGTAGTTATATAGAAAGCAATATTCTCCGTTAACTCTGCCCAAAAAAAGTACATAATTCTAGCATATCCTTACGTAAGCCTTTGGTCTTATATCCGACACATTTTACATGTTTTAATCCTGAAGAGAGAAAGCAAATTCCGCCCTCTCCATCTCGCATGCTCTTTCGTTTATCAGTCATAGGAAGATATGTACTAGTACGAGCCACACTGCCAGATAAAAACCAGTGATTGTCTCGGGCGCCAAAATATCAATAAATGTGATTAACAGCGAATGTGACGCACATATTCAGAAATTGAATATAATTAATTTTTAGATGGCGAATCGAAGCACTATTAAAACTGAAACTGGAATGCCTCTCAAATAGTATGGGCGAAACTCAACTGCTAGTCCTGCTCTGAACCCTACAATGCTAGGATTAACACTTGGTAGACAGTTGAGTTTCGCAAATGCTATCAAAGCTCCGACTCTTAGAGCGAAAATAATTTGTAGTACGCAGATCCTTCATTAAACAATTAGGAAATAGTTAGGAACATGAAATCGTATAAACTCATTTGAATGAATAGATGCCGATATCCATTTAGGAGAGAAAAAGACCCCGAGAAGTAACCAGTTTGACCTATTTCAGGAGGCCGCGGCGGCGGTCGCAGCGGTGGCAGCAGCAGCAGGGGGTCGTCGGCTGCAAGATCGTCCTCGAGGTGGGTACGGTTGACTTGATTACGGTAGGTTACTGTAAGTGGTTACGGTAGATCACTAAGTGGTTACGGTAGGATGTTGAGGCTGCGATACAGACAAAAAATGAATTCTAGATCATCCTCATCTAGCTCGAGCAGAGGAAGCTGGTTCTCGAAATCGTCGTCGAGTAGTCGTAGCTCGAGTGGGAAGTCATGGTTCAGCAGGTGCTTACGTGTTTTATAGTTACTATGGATTGGGTACCACAGCTCATGTCTTACTATTGTAGTCATGGTGCTGTAACAGCATTATATTTACATTTTCTTGCAGCTCCTCCAAGTCTCCCTCGAGTGGCACCGGTGGTGGATTCAAGAGCAGCAGCGGTAGCAGCCATTTGTAAGCTCATCTTTTAGTTTATAGGTAGAGACCGCAAGGTGATCTGCCGAATTGAGTGCAAAGGGTTATTCATGTGTTGAGTGTGTTGGTATGGGTCAGAATAACGTTATGCTTTTTACCGTTTGTCGATATCTCATCTCCACCAAAAGTTATGCTCTGAAAACCACGCTCGCAAGGCACACCAGGCGAGAGGGAGAAATCGGGTGAGAGGGAAGGGGGGCGGAGTCTCTCTCGCGTGTGTCTCTCTCCCTCCCCCCGCTCTCTCGCCCCCCCCCCGCGTTTCTTTGCGCATCTTGCACAAATCAGGGAAAATAGCTATAATTCTAATTTCTTTTGTAAAATTCCTGAAATATTCCAATTAGTCAGTATCCAGTGGCCCATTATGATCCGATCACTGGAAGGCTTCCAAACACCTATTCTGCTCCTTTCGTTATCGATTTTTACCTACTCAAAGTTGTCAGATCAAAATGGGCCACGAGCCCTTTGTGAAGGTTCTTGATAGCTACCGAAAGCGCTTTAGCTTGTTCGATTTGATCAAGTATTCGAATTGTGCAACCTCGGCGCAGGTTTTGAGGGGATCCGTACTCGGTGAAAGTGGGCGGAGCTTGCGGTCTCTATTTATAGGAATGATTTCTGGCTCTAATCTTTCAAGCGTAAAATGATAAACTACGAACTATGTATAAATAATTAAAGGATTTTCTAGAATGACTGTTAATTACTGTTGGTGAAACGCATCCACGTTTACACAACGAATTATGTTTTAGCTGGTCCTCCTCCCACCCTCGCCCTTCCGTCACCTCATCATCTGTCTCCCATGGACTACTTGCTCCCTCCAGAACATCCGTCTACTATGGATCCACGAGTGGATGCGGGTTCGGAGGCTGCGGAAACAATTACCGTATGCTTTTACAGTAATGTATCAATTCATAGTCCGAAACAGTGTAAAATGCTGAAAATGAGGAGTTCATGAGGGTTCGGCGGATGCGGGAATAGAATTTTTCTCAGTTACAGCAGCATCTCGTGTTAATGAAAAAATGGTCAAAAGTGTGCGAGTTTGAAGACAGTACATTAACTGTGATAGATGGTCGAATGATCTCGGACACATTTTCGCCAAATCACTCGAGCAATACACTCCCTGCACTTTTTCTGTTTACAATTAGTGCAGGGAGTGGAACCGCACTGTCATTGACAAGTTATGCACATGAAAAGGGGAATCAGCGATTAATTGGCCCTTTATTTTTTCAAAAGTTCTGCACAGAAAAGAAGAGAAAAGTTAGAAGAGATTGCTAGATGAAAATATAGGGAAAGTGAAGTTCCGGAATTATCCATTCCAGTCGTCTACCACTATTATCCGCGATCGCACTACTACGGCACGAGGACGACTACTACTACGCCTGCGCCGATCGGGCCGGTTTGTCATTTTTCGAAATATTATTTTACCGTCGGAATGAAGGAAAAATCGAATTGCCGTGTTCACTTTACCTATGAAGAAATCGTGAAACTCATCGCAACGAAACATTGCTGAGTCATGAAACAATGCCTATCAGCTAAAATAATATTGAGTCTCACGTTTTTTCGGGAATAAAACATATAAATCTCTTCAACATTGCCTCGATTACAGTTTGGTAATGAGGAAAATTCGATAGTTTATGCATTTCAGAAGGCTGACCACTCCAGTTTATCACCATGCATATCAAACGATACATCAAGGCCACCCATCATTTTCAGAAGGCCGACCAGGTGAACACTGCCATCTTCGGCAACGACACTTCCATCTACAATGGTGAAGATGCGAGCAATGGAACGGAGGTGGCGGAGATCGCTGACCCGGCGAGACCGTTGATGTGAGTTTATTATTGGATCCATCACCATAATTTCAAAATGGTCAAACGAATGATGTAGTGATTAGGTTGATGGGTCCATAACGAAAGTAAAGCCAGCTACTCGACTCAGACTACTGGCTAAGAGCTACTCGAATGTGAGATAGACCCATTGGCTATAGTGCCTCAAAGCGTACTATAGCCAATGGGTCTTTTTATGTCTAAATAAATTTCGTGTTTCAGCATCCAAGACCTCGCCTTCTTCTGGGACACCAAGTATCTGCCGAGCAAGGTTTGCATTCTAATTTTTCAAAACTTCAAACACGGTCAAGATTCTCTCTATCTAGGACACGCAAGGCTGCGCCTCCTACACTCCAGCTAACTCCAACACGTCAATCTCTTACTGTGATGTCAAGGAGTACTCAAGGTGAATTCATTACTGTAACTCGATTACGGTAGATGCAAAGCAGTTATCGACAACTGATTTTTTTCCAGATGTCAACGCAACCTGAAGGAGCTGCCCGGCTTCGACAACGTATTCTTCCCCGATCGAAC
Source organism: Pristionchus maxplancki (assembly GCA_900490775.1). NCBI lineage: Eukaryota > Metazoa > Nematoda > Chromadorea > Rhabditida > Neodiplogasteridae > Pristionchus > Pristionchus maxplancki. The sequence continues at coordinate 1,506,221 of LS551930.1, read as the reverse complement.
GACGTAAGATATCAGCAAAGGGGTTACGGTATCGATAGAGTGATCAATTATCGATTTTATATTACCGTACCCCTTTCAGTCCCTCACATCTCGCCTGGTTGTGCCCTGTCACCACTGATTGCTGCGACTGGGAGTGCTGCTATGAGGGAGAAGGTTGGACGTGAGTACTGTAGTTTTTGGATACGGTAGCCGAAGGACACTGTAATTAGAGTACGGTAGACTGGGAGTGCTTCATTTAAGATGAAGGGTGGACGTGAGTACGATAGATGTAGCTTACGGTAGGGTCATATTCTACCGTACTATCCCCTGCTACCGTACTCCATTCCAGAGTCGGCCACGTCTTCTGGTACACCATCATCGGCTCCATCGTGCTGTTCATCGCTGTCAAGTGTGGCTTGAGCTGCTGGGTATGTCCCATTTAATATAGAATTATCAGCTTGTCACTTTCCTTATCATCTCACAATCAGGCATCAACCTTCGTTACAATTGCCATGATCTAGGGAAGGCTAGATTGCGTTTCAAGGGGCTAGAATGGTAGACTACAAGTGTATCAATTGTTGTTCGGTTCCAAAGGCGACAAAACCACATGTCGTGTAATAGGGAAATGGACAGGAAATGTGCAGATTACACGACAAGTTGATTGCTTTTAAATATTTGTTCGGCTGTCAGAAAGTCCCAAACTCATTAATGCTCCCCTCAGGCGACCTACAAGGAGGAACAGGAGGAGCGACGAAGGAAGTGCGAGGAAGGAGCGAGGCTGACTGGATGGGCGAAGGCCTAGACACTCTTCATTTCACACACTCTCTCGCCCTATCGATAGAGTGCGCGGAATGAAGTGACGATTACCCGTATTGCGCACTAGACACCCTTATTTTCTCGTTCAAGCAGATTTCGAATCTGCAATTTTCGCTCAACGCCTCTCCCAATGATTTATTGCTTCCACAGTATCCTATTTCACTATGTTCACTATTGAGCAACGACCTGGCTCTCTCATTTCACAATGCTCTATCGTCGGTCAGAGAAGCGAAAGAGTGTGGCAAATGGAGATAGTCAGACTCTATTTTTCCTATTCCAACCATGCGCCATTCCATACAAATCTCAGCCTACGAATACGAACTTGTCCCTTCCGGGTTGCCTGCTATGAAACAATTGACTGCATTGATAAACATTTCCGTTCACAAGACCATGTGGAAAGTGAACTAATTTTTGCACAGAATTGCAGTGCTCCGCAACATTTTTAGTGACAATCATGCGAAAGCACTCAGTGTTGAGAAGAGAGAAGTGATACGGACGGGAAAATGGGGAAGAAATTGAGATGGAGAGAACAGTTAAATCTACCCTGGGTACCTTGAAATATTGCATTTGCTGCATCGATGTTCAAATATCATGTAGCTTCCTGCTGATGTTGATATTTTCCCCTGCTTCCGAATTCAGGGTTTGAACTCGTTGTTTTTATAGTAAACCTTTGTTTTCATCATCAGATCATAATACGAACTTGTTTCCCTGAAACATCACGTACTCTCAAATGTAGTTTCATTTCCGCTCTGCATTGAGCATCTGAATTCCCAGTTGGATGGGCTTTCATGGCGCTCAACGTTTATGATAGATGAAGGTTATTTTCGATTTTTCGTGGCACTTCATTTGGTCGCTACATCCGATGTTTTCCCTGGAGAATTATTATGATGTTCCGAAACATCGCTCCAGCTCAAAGGCCACTACAATTTACATTTCAAGCTATCTCTCTCATCTTCTCTTCACAGTTCCCGCGATATTTGCTCCTCCAGACCCCAACACCTAGTAAGATTTTGAGTATCCGTGAATCAAGAAGTTCCGGAACATCGCACCAGCTAGCTGAGCTCAAAGTCAAAGTATAACGCTCTCGCTAGCACAAAGGTCACCATAATTCAAATATTCCCATCAATTTTTGTTATTAATTGGTTGCTGCATCCGATTTTTTCACTGGAGAATTATTATTATGCTCCGGAATATCGCACCGGCTCAAAGGTCGTTTATTTGATCCTTTCGCGAAAAGCGTCAATGCTGCGTGCTAATTCATCGTGCTTTCTGCATTTAACTCGCTACTACAACACCAAAATGTTATTGTTTCCCGGAACATCGCTCAAAGGTCACCTCTTTGTTCCTTTCGCGCGCGTGAAAGAAACCGCCAATGCGTGCTGATGTTATCAATCTTTTCTCTCTAACCGCTTCGCTTTCTTACACTCAACCGGCGATTGCTCTCTCTCCTCCTCTCGCTTTCACTGATTTGTCCATTCGTTTGACCTCCACTGGGTTTCATTTCCCTGTCAACGCTTGCTCTTTCGTCAACTTAGCCCTTTTCGTGGCGTTCTGTGGTGATGCACACAACGGAACGTTTCTCACTCCCCCAGTTCCTCTCGCTTTCGTTACGTTCACTTCTTGACCTCCACTCCTATCCCACCAAACTCGGCGCTTGTTGCAGTTTTTCGCCGTTTCCTTGCTGTGTGTTATCGTTGACCAGCGCAATTACGCGATTTACCCAGTTCCTTTCGCATTCTCATCTCCGCTGTCCCCTCTGCTTTTGACATCGCCATATGCGCAAGTTTACGTGAAATGCAATCAATTGGTGACACTAGCGCGTTTCTTTGTTTACGTTCTATTATACTACAACCGGCGATTGCGATGCTTCTCTAACCCCTTTCTCTCGCTTTTATTACGTCCACTTGTCCACTCCTTTGACCTCCACAACTTTGCGACTTGTGCTCTGTTGATGCTTGCTCTTTCACAAATTTGGATGATTTTGAAACCACAACATCAGAACTGTATAGTAGAGCAGCCAATCCCTCGCCGTCCCAGGTTTCTCTCGCTTTCCTTGCGTCCCCTGCGCTTGACCTCCACGGTTCACCACCTTCTCATGCTTGACGATGCTTTTGCAGCAGTTGTCATCGATCTAACTAGCGTTACTTGAAATGTTCCGTTTCCGTTGAGCATCAGAAAAAACAGTGTAAACATCAAGATAACGTTACCTCGCTTTCCACATGTCCGTGCTTCTCTTACCACCAATTCCGCTGCAGTTTTTCCTCTTAGCTTGAGCTCCCCAATTCTTCCATGCAACAACAAACCTCCAATCTCCATTCTCCCGTTGATTCCTCCCTCCACTTCTCTTAACGTTCACTTTCTCCCTCCGAGCTCTACACTTTCGATGCTTTCTCCAGCCATCAAGTTAGACCCACACATTAGACCCAGGCGAGGCGACCCAGGTGATCTGACTCTCTCCATTTCACACACTCTCTCGCTTCCCTAAGTGGTGAGAGATCATGTAAAATGGAGAGACGAGAACATTGCTCCCACCTAGCGTACACGTTGAATGAAGACTCGTTTGATGGTAAAGCACTTCTCTTGAGACCCACATGCCAGAAATAGCGCTGTAGACGACTTGACCTACCCTTGACTCTGCTAATTGACACGGCAGTTGTCTCTTGAAAGTTTTATCTTTTCGCTAATTGGCTCGTCGCGATCTAAATTGATCCCTTAGCGTAGTCGTTTCAATGTCACCATCGTTTCGAACTCATTTTACGTGAACCTGCGGTTTACTTTCATCGTATGATTCATTGGGTCACTTTAGCTTTAACCTTTACTAAGTGCTGGACCTACAAGTTCGATCCTGTTGTGTTAGCATGTTAGTAGTTTCTCGAGGAGTGGTGGTTAGGGTCTGATTGATTACGGCAATTTCCCCTCTAGTTTCCGCTAGCCACTTGTTACTTGAATTGATGAGCGCGTTCGATCTTCGTTGTTCCCCTCTGGATTATCCTCTCCTTCCGTACCCGTTTGTTACTTGTTGCCTCCTTGATGGATCGGCCGTTGAGAAGATTCTACGCTAGTACGAATAGAGTATCAATTGATACGTGAGTATCGGCGGTTTCTGTGTTTTTGCTGTCTCCTTGCGATAATAATTATAGGGCAAATAATTATGCAAAGTCAGGTAATGGCAGAACCTGCGCTGATTTTTATGCTATCGCGTATTATTCGCATTGCCTCTATCGCAATTTGTTCACCTTATCCCTACTTCTCTACTCCCTGATTCATTGGATTGATCAATATTCTCGTCTCTCCATTCTACATGATCTCACACCAGTTAGAGAAGCGAGGGAGTGTGCGAGATGGAGAGAGTCAGATCATTACTCATTGGATTCACTTCAGCTAATGACAGAAGAGGACCACCGTCGTTCGCCACTGCGCCACGCGCTGATGGCCCTGACGATGAGCAGTTTGGTCGCGGCTCTGGCTGTGGGGGCAGGTATGCATTTTTCAGTATGAAAATACACCCAAAAATACATACTTGAATGACCTCTCCCTAGTAAAATAATAATAGAATACGGAGTAGGTACTCGATATTGGGGTGAATGGAATTAAGACCTGACCAAAAGAATAAAATTTCGATGCAGCCTCATCATCCGCCAGATCGTACGACCGGAAAATAGCTCGACCGGAGCCAGCGGATGCGCGAAAGGAAGCAGATGACTACCCCGACAGTGGTAACTCTGTTATTTTCAATTTTTTATTTTTTACACCGGCAAATGTCGCTGGCACTGTATTTTTACCAAAACAATGTTTTTGAACATTTTGTGAAACGCATTCATTGCCATAAGATGCGAGTAATTTTCGGCTATTTCAAGATGGCCGGGAGAGCCAAAAAGCTGAAAGAACGAGCTCATTCTTACCGTGACCATTTCCTACTTTGTGTGATTGCATTTGCCCCAAAAAAGAAACGCGTCCACCGGCAAACGACATGTAATCTCACTGATTGGATTGAGTGAAAAAGCGAAACGTTCGGGTTCACAGGGCCTTGTATTTTCAAGCTGAAAAAAATCGAGAAAAAGGGAAGTAAGCGTCTAAAACTATTTTTTCAGAAATCGCCTTCAAAATCGCGGAGCTGTTCAATAGCAATGGGGGTGGCATGTTCGAGGAGCATGAGGACGGAAACAGCGTGGTTGTGAGGCAGCCGGAGGAGCCGTTTGAGTGAGTTGCAGGCCTATTCTTCTTGTTCTTTGGCTCGTGTTTGTAGAAAATAATAGTCGACATCAACGACGGGTTCCAAATCGAGAATTTTTTTTCTTAACGACTCTTCGAAAAGAGTGGACGAAACCACTAGTGTTGACAAATCGGCATTCGTGTCTCCTCTTTTCGCACGCTCTCTCTTCTCTCTGACCGGTGAGAGAGCATTCGAAACGAGAGAGGCGTGTGCCGAATTGTCATCACTAGAAACCACCTAATCATGCAAAATTTCAGCATCGACGGTCTCTTGATCTTCTTCCATGAAGCCGCGCCCTGGATGGTATGCTTTGGAGTCAAAGTTTGGACTATTTTCGAAATTATTAGCAACGCAAAAATGCGCATAATCTATTTAAAATAATCTCGAGTGGTCAACTGTTTAGACGGCCATAAATGGTCCTTCAGTACGATGATTACGGGCCTTCTATAGGCTCAGGAAGCTTGGGAGGGTGACATTACGGCAACGGGCCATATCTCTCCTTAAACTTGGGATAACCACTCAAAAAAATTTCCGCTAGGTGTGTCAAATGTCAGCTACGCAACCGACCCGGTTACAGGTCGATAACTTCATTTTGAATTTTCTTCGCAAACCCCTTTAAACTCAATTTTTCAACTTTTGAAATAGCCAATTCGATTCCTCTTGAGATTTGGGTTCGAATGAGCTACATCCCAAATTTGAGAAGCCACACAGTCTCAAGTTATTTTGATTTGTGCAACGCCGTTGCCGTAATGTCGTTGCCGTAATGTCACCCTCCCGGAAGCTTAGATTGATTGTTTCTTAGCAGGCCCTCTGCAATAAATAACTGATGGATTTTCGAAATTCTCTCCAATTCCAGCGAACCATTCCCTCCTGCAAGTACTACAATCCGATGAACACCGGGCATTGGAACCCAAACCTAGGATAGATAGATGGATAGCGCGACGATTAATTAGTGCCAGACATATTTCGATTGATAAAGTTATGGAAGAGATATCTATTCCAGCGCACCATTCCCTCATGCAAGTACTACATTACGATGAATATTGGCCTTCTATAGGCCATGGAAAGCTTAGATGATTTTTTTCTTAGCAGGCACAATGCAATAAATAACTTTCATGAATTTTCGAAATTCTCTTCAATTCCAGCGCACCATCCCGTCATGCAAGTACTACAACCCCACGAACACCGGGCAGAGGGTGGAGATGTGCGAGTGTGTGCTCAGCCAACGGTGAGAATGCTTTCATGATGTATATTTTGAGCACTAATAAAACTATGAGAAGCTCATTCTTTGGCTGATTCTCTGGGAAAAATTTGTCTCCACCCTTTTGAAAGAAAAAGGGTGGAGAGGTGCGTGCTCAGCCAACGGTGAGAAACTTTTATTAATCTTAGGAATTCGAGGTTAACGAGCTCGCTAGGCTTTAACCAAACCTTGCGCATCGTGCTCAATAGGTGAATGGATTCACAGTTGTAAATATTTGAACAATATAATTTCTTCTAATAATAAATCCTTCCAGATGCATCGTCGACCTGAAAAAGTTTCCGCAGGTCCAGAAGAAGATCTTCTTCCCGGATGGCACGAGGTTAGTAGAAATTCAAAGTCAAAAATATCAAAGATTGGCACTTCTATATGTTCAATAGGAAATGTGCTAAAATTACATGAAAGAAAAATTACATTAAGGGATTAGTTGACCAAGAAGGAATACAAAAAAACCTCTCAGATCGTACGCAGTCGACATGATCTGTGGCATGGGCTACACATGCTGCGCGAGTGGTTGCTGCCCGTTCAACTCGTCCGATTGGTATGTTTTTATTTATTATTTTTTATTTTTGTAATTATTTCTGAGCTTATTACTAGACCAACTCGTCGGATTGTTAGGGGGTTTGTGGATCTTTTAGATTGGGTTGGACTCAAAGTGACTGTTAGTCTGAAGGATACGTAGTTATTCGAAGATTAATTTGCACATAGTGAAACAGTGATGTAATATTTACTTTTAATATTGTCGACATGTTCGAAATGCCGAAACGGAAAGAAAAAAGTGCAAAAATAAATTAAAGGATGATCTTCTGCTACAAAATCGGCTTCCTCTCCGCGCCCTTTCTCCTCGGACTCTTCGTCATTCGACAGTTCACGACGAGGAATGACCCGCCCAAACCACAGCCGAGACCATCGCAGGGGCAGCGGTTGAAGAAGTGAGAAACAGTGAACAAATATAAGTATAAAAGCAGAAAAATAATATATTTTTTATTGCAGGTACCGAGAAGACCTCGACTTGCTGATCCGAAGTTGCTACCAGGAGGGACGACGATGATAAATCGTCAATTCACTGTGAATAGAAATTTATTAATCGCTTACGATTTCAAAAGAAGTCTTGGCGTAGTGAAAATTAGTTCAATTTAGTTCAATTTTTTTTACAAAATGTTGTACTTATGTAATCACGCTCTTTTTATAGGTAACGTGCATATTTAGGCAATTTGAATTTCTTGTGGTATTCTCTAAAAAAATTATGATTCCCCTATTTATTTTCACAAAAGTTGTGACCTTCACAGTTCACTCAACCATATTTTGTGATGCCATCACTATTATTTTCATACGTGTTATCGCTAGCCTCGATCTGATACTGGTTATATTTCCATTGTCCCGGACTTTTGCAGTCAAGAACTATTGTCATCTAATAAATTGGTGTCAAATTGAGAAGAGACAGATGATTGTTAATTATCCTTGTTAATGTCACAATGCTCATAATTCGAGTTCCCTGAATTATGAAAAAAATACTGAAGTTGCATCAATTGTGTACAGTGTACACAAAGCGAATCAATAGATGACAATCTTTATTATCAAAGGGTCAGTGACTGCTCAAATCTCGAAGAGACAGTAGAATCCGGTCACGTAGGGCTGCGGTCTGCCGCCAACAGCATTGATGTACGGCTGAACGTGATTTATTAGTCTTTTGTTGTACTTAATTTTGGACGTGTCAAGTTATATTTTAAAAGAAAATCTGGAATATGTTTCGGAATGAATTGAACAGTAATGTGGTAGACCATAACCGATAATGTCAGTGCAATTGTCCAATAATACGAAACTCTGTCAACCTCTCTTCTCAGTAATTTACCACGTAAAAACCGGGAAAAATTATTTTTCTAATGTTGTCACCCTGCCTTTCCAATCTTCGAATGAAGTGCCGTTGCCGAAGAACGACAAGGAGCCCTGAATGATTAATTATTATTTATTATATTTTTTAAAATTTAAACTTCTAAATCATCACTGCAGAATTATGCAGAGTACAGAATGTGGCCATCACCCTATACCCGATTAGATTCTCACCGAATTCGCAGTCACAGTATCAAACATGTAGAAGGTCTTCCTTCCAGTGTAAATAAGGAGGGAGTAGTCGTGCTTGCCGTCAGTGGCGACGAAGAGACGACCTGAGGCCCCATTTTCGAAATATTTTCAATTATTAAATTATTATTAATAATCATAATTAATATTTTCACTCACCCGGTCTCGACCCGAACTCGCACTGGTAGCCGCCGCGGTTCGCTGGGCTCGAAACGTGCTTGCCCTATACATTATTTTTAAAATCAGATTAAAATAATTTTCGAAATTCAATACCTTGAAGCACTCGAAGCGCGGCTGGTACTGGTCCCCGTAGCCCCACAACGCTGGCACTATAAATTAAACATATTGTGAGTTTTCCTAGAGTTTATTAGCATTTTTCTACTGAATATAAATAATTTTTGTATAGATGTTATTTTCGTTCTATCGTACTCCTACAGTACCTTTGGGCATGTCCTTGGTGAACTCCGCGCACTCCATCGGGGCGTGCAGCATCACCGCGCGGATCTGAAGAGAATGCCACTTTCGAAATGACCGTCTCCCCATTTCGCACACTCTCTCACCGACCAGAGTGACGAGAGACAGTGCGAAATGGAGAGAATGCGGGGATTTTCGAAATACGAAATATCGTCTCTCCATTCCGCACACTCTCTCATCAGACAGAGTAACGAGAGACAGTGTGAAATGGAGAGACGGAGTATCGCCAACTGACCTGCGTGCTCTTGCCCACGATCCAGATCGTGTCTGAAAAATATAAGTTTGCGATGTATGTTTCAATCGTATCTCATAGCACTGGTGTAGTGCAATCGACACTGGTCCTGCCATCGAAAAGAATAAATAATCGATCGCTTTGTCAGGCGTCAGTTAGTGATGGAAATTCGACACGCGCTCTCGTTTCGAATGATCTCTAACCGGTCAGAGAAACGAGAGAGAACGCAAAATTGAGAGAGACAAATGCCGCTTTGTCAACACTAAGTTCAGTCTAACCATCACAGTGCGGCTTGTCACCGTGGTCCATCCAATAGATGGACTTGTAGTAGCCTAGTCTAGTCTAGTCTATCCCTAGTCTAAATCTCAATCCAGCATCTACTCTTATCTAAGTTCAAGTGTAGATCTAGTAGCACTAGCACCAACCATCACAGTGCGGCCTGTCCCCGTGGTCCATCCAATAGATGGACTTGTAGTAGGAATTCGGGCAGTCGCACATCGGCTTGAGGTCGATATCGGTGATGCAGACCTGCAGGTTACGGTAGTCAGGTTACGGTAGACATTACGGTAGTCTGAGATTACGGTAGGGTTACGGTAGGGTTACGGTAGGAAGTACTGTTGCCTGGGAACTAACGATATGGTATGGATTACCCAAGGGATTACGGTAGGGATTGCGATGGATTACTGTATTCAGGGTAACGGTGTGGATTACGATAGCCTGAGATACTGTAGACTCACCGCTCCCTCGATCCTCTTGCAGCTGCTGCAGGCGGCGGGGAACGGCGCGGTCCACGCGTAGTCGAACTCCCACGAGGAGGAGAGGGCGGTGCCTGAGGTTACGGTATGATTACGGTAGGGCGCGATTATGATTACGTTGGATATTCCGATAATGTCCAATAGAAACAAACGAACAGAACGCGAGAAGGAGAGCCAACCGCATGGCGTTGAGTGAAGAGGCAGGAATGAGGAGGGAGATGAGCAATTATTGTGCTCGAAAATTGTGAATTTCGAGATGGTCAACACAACAAGAATATTTTTAAAAAAATGTTGGCTTCCTTGATTACAGTAAAGTTGATTACCGAAATCTTGAAGCTCGGGATACATAAACTACTATGACCACCTGATTCACTCACCAAACTAACCCTTGGTGAGCCAAAAAAGTGTACCGCTGCAGTCTAAACAACCATGAATTATCAATAATCATTCGAGTGTGATAGTGGCGGAAATTCGTATAGAATTCTAACATATCAATTGCATGTTGGAGAGACAGAGATATGAAACTCATTTATCGGAAGGCAGAGAAATTAAACACGACAGTGTCTCTCCTTGGTATAATCGTGTCCTCTCTCCTTCAAGTAGGCGAACACCTCGGGGAATAGGGAGATAAGCTCGTGGCGGGCCTCCTGAATGCTTCATTTTTCGATTTCAGCCTCTTTACCCTTGTATTTTCCTTTTTGGGCCTCATTTACGAGAAGTTGTTTATCGGAGTTTCAGCAGTTTTGACGCGCGCTTTCTTTTTTGACTCGTATTACCCACTTATCATTTTTTAAATGTGATATTGTTAGAAAGTATTTCAAAGATAAGCTTAATTGACAGAGAGAGACTCATTACTGAACCAGAAAGATTCGTTAAAATGTGCAAAAGCTCATACGCACATCACTGATCTGCGAGCATGCAGTGAAGTCCATCATGATGAGGGTCATCTGAAAAGATAAGGACTCCTTATCTATGGTAATCAGCGCTGCTCGAAACGGTTGAGAAAGTTACCTGATTAAGAATGCGCTCGTTCATTTCATCCCGAGAGATCAGTTCTTCTTCGTAGGCAATAAACACCTTGACAGCCTCACGGACATTCTCGATGAACTGAAATGATTGATTCAATTTTCGAAAGGACCGTCTCTCCATTTCGCACACTGTCTCATCGGTCAGACTGACGAGAGACTATGGAATGGAGCGGCTCCACATCCAGACCCAGCCTAGCTTGGAGAGAAAATGTGTGTAACTCGACGATTGTGTGAAGGTTTTGCTTTTTTTCGTCTAATGACCCCTATTGCACCTGATTCGACCTAGATGAATGATGCGAAGTTATGTGAGGAGAATGAACCAGCTAGAGACATACCTTGTCAATGAAAACCCTTGCTCCTTTATCTCCGGTAGTCTTGATACGAGCAACGCGCTTTCGTGCCTCGCCAAGCAGAAAAGACACGACATCGTGAGTGCGTGGAGTATTTACCTCCAGCTTGGTCATGAACTGGAAAGTTTCATGTAAATAGCACAGAGAATGGGACCCAGGGATGGCTTGGCAAGAAATGACTCTCTTCATTATGCACGCTCTCTCGCCTCTCTGACCGTGATTGTAATGGGATTGGGACCACACCTGGTCCAGAGTGAGATTGCCGTCCATCAGGTTCCGAACGAGATAGTGAAGATTGACTGTGACTTTTTCGATGGTATTTTCGAGTCCGAGATGGATGTAGTAATCGTCGAGACCGAGCTCTGCAATGGTGAAAATGATGTCGTGACTAAGAGATCCAGTAAATAAAGTCAAAATTATCTTTTAAAGGGGTATAGGCACGAATATCTGGCTAACTGAGCTCTCGACGTGAGATGATGGGTCGCCGTTACCCGATTACACTTTCGAAACTCCCAGACTGTCACTTTGAGTTCAAACCGAGATATGATCAATTGGCTGTGTGCCAAATGACCCTGCGGTGCAGGCAACGAGCGAGAGAGCGTGAGAAATGGAGAGAGCGCGCCCAATATACCCTCTGGCTAAGATGACTCTCTCTCGCTTCGTGCCTGTCCCCCTTTAAACTCGAAGTAAATCACTAACTCTTCATCTCTGCTGCATTCATGGCCTTCTCTTCAGGGTCTTTCTCCACGTACTTGTACTCGAATTGACTAGAGAACACGGTGGAGAAGAGAGGAGAGGAGAGAAGGATGACAGTGAGGAACTTCATCTTGGAAGTAACGACAGAAGGAAAAGAATGGTGTATATAGCAACATCGGTGTTTAGAGGAAGTCATACACTGCTCTGTCCCTTCCTGGACTCTCTTCAAATCACCCAGTCTCTAATGAATGTATATCTTCAGTCACAAGGTCCACTGACTCATCGTGTAAGCATGTAAAAAGTAGGCTAAACAATTTTCGTTATCGTGATTAGGGTCGAGAAATGCGCAGATACGGACAGATTATCATTAGTGAACACATCTAGTGATGAGGCGTATCATGCAGACAGGTAGAATGGTTGATGAAATCCTGTGAATTTTTCAAATTATCGTTAAGAATATAATTTCCGGTCCGAATCTCAAACGGTTTGAACTAATTTCAAATTTTCTGAAACAAAACGGATATCGCTCAAAATAGACTCAAATAATTCCTAGTTGTCTTTATTCGGTTTTTTTCCAAAACACAGGGACTTTATCAGCGAGAGGGTTCAATCGCTTCAATTGTCGACATGAAATCGGGGCGTCAATGAAGATCGGGAAATCATTGTCGGCGAAATATCCCTTCCCGTTGCACGTCACCGACAACAAGTCAGCACACGGTCTGTCCAGACATGCCGCAACTGCCAGTGGGAGATCAGCGATGTACATCGTAGTGCCTGCCGGGCAGATGAGCTTCCGCTTGAAATATCGAGGTTTGGAGCACTTTCCCATGACAGCGATGCATCCGTTAGCGAAGAAGTTGAATTCACAGATGTCTAAAAACAGTACTTTAATAACGAAATTTGAAAAGAAATAAGGCTCAAAAACTCCCATAATAACGGAGAAATTATCCATTGAATACATAGTTATGCCATCGTAATAACATGCACCTTACTGTACTTAGCCTCAATTTACTGTGTCTATTTTAAATTCTCGCATGGTAAATTATTATCATTATTATTATTACCTGGAGTGAAAGTAGGGTTCATCCTCAAGCAAGAGTCAGCGCCGTGTGCGACAAGAAGAACAGTGAGAAGAATTGAAACGAACATCTGGAATTAAAAATTGCGATAGATAAGTAACAAGAGAGTTAAGGCACTAGAAACATCTTGTGTTCGAATGAAATGCGCTCAAGGTTTAATCATCCCTCGATTCTTATACTTTTCGCTCTCCCTGAAACGTGTTCCACGAGAAAGCGTGAAGAGAAAAAGAAAGGTAGCCGATGATGAGAAGCGTAAAACATTTTCGGTACAAGATGTTATGACCTCAACCGGCGAAAAAGGAGTAATGATCTGACTCTCTCCATTTAACACACTCTCGCTTCTCTAACTGGTGATAGATCATGTGAAATGGAGAGACGAGAACATTGCTTCATGCATAAGCTTATTTATTAGCAAGCGATTGTCTTTATGCCGTGATAATTGCACAGAAATAAGTGTTGGTGCTGGAAATGCTCTTATTGTGTGTTCATAGTAACTCAATGCATTGCTGCTTAGTTTGTACGGGAATAGCAAATTATTGGAGTAGAAAAGGGGATTCAGCAGGTTCAAATAGCGTCGCGAATGCCTTCCACGAAGGAAGGAAGAGCGGGGGGCGACAAAGAAAGATGTTCGATACAAGAAATCAATCAATGTTAGTAATATAAGGAGGTTGAAACTAAGTTTTCCATAAGAAAACGACCGTTTGCATTCAACCGTCACTGGCGTACGCAATTATCCTTGAATTTCCGAAATTTATATTTTTCTTAATTTTCATGAATTCGCGTAATTCTGTCGTTGCATACCATTAGATCAATTTTTTTTCATACAAATATGGTTTATTTTTATTTCATTACAGTAACTTTCAGTGCTTTTCAGTATCATCCCAATGCAATTTGATTTATGTGAATTTTTATCAGATCTTATCCTAATGGGGTTTCATGTATTTCTTGTATTCTTCTGTTTCCGATAATGGTATCAATTCTTTTTTTTCTCCTTGAACAACACTGCGTTGCGGAGGGACGTCGAAAAGATCTGCAATGGAAGAGATGTGAATGTGAGTGAGTATCTTAATGAAAATGTTGACCGAGTAATTGAAGAATAGATGGATTATTGTAGGCAAAGGCAAACGACAGCGCTCACATTTGCAGCATCTACCTGACTCGACGTGAACAGCAGCAGTAGACAGACAAACATTCTTCTCGCGACAAAGTTTTGGATGCAAACTGGAAAGAAAAGGAGCGAAGGACGACTGAAAGATGAGAACGAACGTGCGAAATGAACGAGCGACCAATTGTGAGGGAGTGAGGAGAGAGGAATGAGTCGGCCATTACGCGTTTTCCGAGGGTGAAAAAAGCGTAAAGGGGAGAGGAGAAAGAGGCGAGAGAGTGAGGGAACGACCCATTGCGTCGAGAGGAGAGGGAAGGAATGAGTCGGCCATTACGCGTTTTCCGAGGGTGAAAAAAGCGTAAAGGGGAGAGGA
>LS551930.1:1428434-1490959 GCA_900490775.1 Pristionchus maxplancki | reverse complement strand
AGAGAGTGAGGGAACGACCCATTGCGTCGAGAGGAGAGGGAAGGAATGAGTCGGCCATTACGCGTTTTCCGAGGGTGAAAAAAGCGTAAAGGGGAGAGGAGAAAGAGGCGAGAGAGTGAGGGAACGACCCATTGCGTCGAGAGGAGAGGGAAGGAATGAGTCGGCCATTACGCGTTTTCCGAGGGTGAAAAAAGCGTAACGATTTTCACATCTCTTCCATTGCAGATCTTTTCGACGTCTCTCCGCTAAGCAGTGTTGTTCAAGGAGAAAAGAAGAACTGCTACCATTATCGGAAACAGAAGGAAAACACGAAGTACAAGAAACCCCATTGCGATAAGATCTGATAAATATTGGCATTATAAATTGAATCGGCATTGGAATGAATACAAGAAATTGAAAATGGGAAAATAAATTATCTGTGTTATTTTGTGTTAAAAAATTGACAAACTGAAAAAATCTGAATAAATATAACATTGCGTAATGAAAGTTCGCAAAAATCGGAATAATGTAAAATTCTGCGGAAATGTTATTCCTGCTACAGAAATTCTGTACCCGAATGACTGTCAATTGAAAACAGTCTGTATCTTATGGAAAAGTTAGTTTCAACCTCCTTATATCATGGCTTCGACTGTATGGGAATAGTAGGGGGTTCAGCAAATGCCAATAGCGTCGCGAACGCCGGCCACGGAGTATTTCTCGGTCGCTCCTGCTGATCCCCCATTCAGACGAATCTCGGCATTGTTCTTCTGAGTGATGACAACTTCGCAGTTGGTGCGGGCGACAAGGGAAATCGACTAAAATAAACTTAATTCTATTTGGTGGCATCCCTTTCTCACCGTGATGTCCGCCCACTCGGAAAGAGCAGCTCCCAGTTCGCTGCTAGACTTTCCAGCGTAGACCATAATAGTTTTGACAGGCTTCGCGGAAGTGATGGCGAAGTATCCCGCAATCTTGAGGGGAGCTGCAAAGACCGTTTTCCCCGTTTTTTCGAAACCTCCCTTACTCGTTGCAGTAGTCTGCGCGCTCGAAGTCGTTTCGGGTGCCTCCGTTGTAGGGTCTAAATGTATTTCTTTTCGTCTCTCCCGCACCAAATAATCAACCTTCGTACTCTCCCTTCAGGTACATCGTCATCTTGTTGGAGCAGACGAAGCTGGATGACTGGTTGCCGAATGTGTTGCAACGAATGCGACTCTTGAAGGGCTGAGGAGTGTAGCCGGTGCACTGAAAAGCCCCGTTGTTTACTATTGCTCCTTCATAGTCGACAGAAGCTGATGGATAACTCTCTTAGCAGTCTCTTAAGAATATCGACTGAGCATACCTCTTGATTACTAGTGCAATATGCCTCGCACTGTTGTTGCGTATCAACGGTGTACATTGCCAGGACGTTGGATGGTTTAGTTACGCTGATAGGTTCATAGCACGTTCTCTTACTGGCGACCTGAATCGATGATCAAATGGTTAGGTTATCTTTTTTGTAGTCATGGGAAAGTCCCGTGACTGATCAGAGAGCAGGAGGGATACTTGAGATAAAGAATCCACGTCCATGAGAATAGAATAGTATCTTACCTTAGTCGCGAAAACGAGAAAAAGAATTGTACACCACATGTCGGTTAGATTGCCAGCGTTTGAATGAAATCCGAGGAGAAGAGGCATTAGGGAAGAAGCGATATCCATGGAAACTTGCAGACGACATTAGGAGACATTAGGATTTGTGGCCTGGTTCTCTCAATCTCGTGTTGAATCGTACTGCGCAGCACAGCGTGTCAGAGGGGGTAGATAATCCAATTATTGCGTCCGAGGCCAATGCGTGTCACCTTTTTTCCTCCCTTTCATTCTCGCCCAGCTCAAGTGATTGGGGCGGTCGTTATCGAAAAAATAGGAGAATCAGAAAGCTTTTATCTCAAAATGACTCGTTTTGATAAATAGGTCTCAGTGAAACGTATCCAATTCATTCGATGCGCCGTTTCATTATTCGCGGTGTCCTTTCTAAGAGACAGTCATACCCGCCGGCGAGTTTCTCAATAGTCGTCTGTAGAAACCCCCACACCAATATTTGTTATGGAATGCTCAGAAACAACGCTACCTGTCCTACTGAGCCGATTTTTCAAATATTGATTCGTATTCGAGAATCATGCGAAAAACACCCTATTTTCATGCGTAACTCGTGGAAAACCCAAAATATTGAAAATCGAGTCAGTAGGACTGGTAGCGCTATTCCTGAGCATTCCACAACAAATATTGGTGTGGGGGTTTCCATAAACGGTAGCCGAGAAAGTCTCCGCGGGAAATGAGATGCCGGAAGTGCAATTACAATATTCAAATTCAATTTTAAGAGTCCAAATAAATTGTGGTGCCCCTCGGCTCACTAATAAACAACCCTGATATTTTAGATTTGCATATTTTACCCTTATCAAAAAGATATGGGTTATGCTTCACAGGTTTTACAAAACCATTGTGTTCGAGTGACCATGGAAAGGGGTCGGACGCGGAGAACAAAGGAAGTCCACCTCTCTGACACGCTGTGCGCAGAGGGGAATAGAGACAGCGTGTTTCCATTCAGATTCGAAGATTCGATCTGGGGCAGCTCCGATGCTTTCTTCCCTTTTTTCGTGGAAATGTGTGGAGAACTGCCGGTATTTTTCTCGATTTGAAGTGTCGCTGTGGCAGATCAAATGCGTCTTTCTCGGAGGATCTTATTTTGCTGTCTAATTTTGCGCAATGTGATGCAAAGAAATTGACATGAAAAGCTAGTACATAAGGCACGATGTTTCTGTGCTACCGCTATTTCTCAAATACGGTTCCATAATGCAGCACTTCATTGCTATGCCACATCACACCACTTCACCTCACAACATCTCACATCACTTCACAGTAAAGGAATATGCAAGCACTTTCACCTTCGGGCAAGGAAGTAGACAGTGACGCGAAAAAGCGTCCTTTCCCCTGAGATTGGAAAAGGTGAGATGACAGGTGTGTCTGCAAGGAACTTAAGCTAATTCGATCTATCATATCCTCCCTCTCTCCTTCTTTTGTGTGTTCTCGTTTTTATGCCTACTGGGTGGATGCGCATTAACGACTCATCCCTTATTCTCAAGCAACCGAAATGGGCGAACGATATGTATCTCATGGCAAGAAATACCTCATATTGCGCGTTCTCTTGCAACTCTTATTGACGGATGCGCGAGATAAGGTCACTGGTGGAATGCAACACGTGGAACAGCAAAAATCTCCAACATCCCTCTCATCCAAACATCACCAATAGAAGAGAGGACAGCCAATCGGACCTATTAACTTGTGTGAGAAGCAAATAAAGACGGTAAGTAACAAATTTACCGACATGGAATCTTACGGTGATGTGTGCTCATACAATCGCGTCAATTGTGGAGGATAGAACTTCAGTTTAATGCGAACAATTAATTTTTAGGTTGAGGTTGGTTAAAGGTAGCCGCCCATCTGAGATCTGTTGATGGCGGCGGCCTGAGCCATCTGAAGAACGTCGGGGAATGTCTCTCGAATCTCTTCGTTGGCCGCCTGAATGAATATTTATTAGAGTCATTCGTACTGATCCTCAGACAATGCGTCTACGACTTCAAAAGAATGCACGTGTGAGTGACGACTACAACAGCCATCCCACACCAGACTCAAGCGTATTCGCACATCTGACCTACCTCAGCCTGACCCGACAGGACTACCCGTCCCACCCCAGACCCAAATGACCCACCTCTGAATCCCTTGCCATTGCACCGTAGTCCCGGACGGTGTTGATGAGCTGTAATAGTTTGATTGAAGGGCGAGATAAGTACGAACAAGATTAATGCAATAGATCCCCAACGAAGGGATATTTGAGATTAAATTGATGGGAAATTTTCAAAAATACCATACCTGAACCATGACCTCCTTGTCCCTCTGTGCCCGGCTGATCTCGCCATCCTTCTCCGCGAATAGAGTCTTTCCCACCTCTCGTAACGCCTTGGTGACCTGAAAGACATTATAAAAGTTGTAATTGTTCAATAGGGATCACATATCAAATAGTTGGATACCTTCTTGACGAACTCCTTGGCTTCCTTCCCTTTCAGATTGGCGACTCGGGTTTGGAGATCGGTGATGAAAGGCTGGAGGAATCGATGAGCAGAGGGAGAAGCGTACTCGAGGACGGAGAGGAACTGAGAAGGATTGATGGTAATCAACCGGCGAGATCAATATACCAAGATGATTTGAAAGTTGAAACTTGTTCTTCATGGAGATTAGTGTTCAAAGTACGTACTTTAGCAATGTTCATCTGTTCGTGGACGACCTCGTGCAGCATGTCCTCGACAGAGTCCATCACCTCCTTGTCCTCTTTGTCGAGCTTGAGAAGCTTCTTGAAGTCGTCGATGGTGAGGGCTGGAATGGACTTATTGTCACATGGACTCATTAGTTTTTCACAATGGGGATGGCTTGGCAAGAAATGACTCTCTTCATTCTGCACACTTCGTTATCTCGCCACTCTAATCGGAAAGAGAGTACGCTAAATGAAGAGACGATTTCTTGATGACTATCCCTAGTTCACAACTCACAGTTGACTACTCGAGTCAAGGCAGCGTGCGTGGACGGCGAGGTGTGAGAGAGGACGTCCAAAAACTGAAGTGGACTATCACGTACTTTCTACCAAAAGATCGAGTTTTGTCTGAACAAGATGATTGATTCATCTCGACACTAGAGTGTCGAAAATAGACAGCTAGTCACTTCATTTCTAACCAGCTAGTCATTTAGAATCAGTGAAATGCTAAACGACTAGCTGGAATGATTCGTAAATGACTAGCTGTTTATTTGACGAATAGCTGGCTCATTTTCACTCTTCTCACTCCTCGCGAGCGGGCTCACAAATGTCAGTGAAAATGGGTAAATTCAATTGTGTTTCAAAGGAATGATCACCCCTAATTCCCACTCATTCTTGGCAATTCAGCTAGTCGGACCGCTTAGCGACTAGCTGCGAAGTCGAAATGAGTGAGAGAGAAAATCGTTTCTTAAATGACTAGCTGTTTAAGAATTGAACCAGCTAGTCATTAGCTGAAAAATAGCTGATTTCGACACTCTACTCGACACTCTGTCTTTTTAAAATGTAATAAGTACAAACTTCCTGAGCGCTCATTTGTCCGTCCACGAGATCCGCAACCATGTCTCCGATCACCTGGGATGAGATGAATTTTTATCCTACGTTAGACCAATAATCTGATTCTAGGAGGGTAAACATCTCGACTCGATTTTGCAATCATCACCTCTGCCTCCTCCTTCTCCAGGTTGAGAGCCTTGGAGATGGTGGCGAGGAATCCCATCGATGAACTCGATTCGATCTTCTTGTCCTTTTTGGTCAGTTCGAGCTTCTTCTCGTCCATCTTGAGGTTGGAAGCCACGTCTCCAGTCTTCTGGACCTTGCCCGATGCTTGGAGGTCGGTAATGATCTGAATGTTATGATTGACGTCAATCGCGATTGGATCAACTATCGACTAAAAGCGACGAGCAGTTGATATGACATCTACGAAGATCCCACCCCTGAACCCTCCGAGACGCTTACAACGATTTCAACCTCCTCCCAAATGATGTTACCCCTGCAAGCCCATTGCGTGATGAAAGGATAAATATGATATGATCGACTACCTGGGTATGGATAGGAAAAAAAGAAACTGGTTGAAGAACAATCATAACCTTCGCACCTTCTTCATCTGACTGCGGGTGGACGCGTCTGGCGTGGCGAGAGGCAGGAGGACGGAGTTGGCATCAGGAGCGATGTGGTCGAGGACGGAGATCATCTGAATAAGACAGGATAAATGATGCTTCACACCCTCGTTGAATGAAAAGTGGAAAAAATGCGAGAATGGATGAATCACATTCAATTATTGATGTTGTGAGGATGAAAGGTCATTCCGACCAACCGACCAAAAGTCTCACATTCTGCGTACCTCATTCTCAGTCATGTGTCCATCGAGCACATCCAGGAACATGTCGTCAAAGACTTCTTTCGCTGAGGGCGTGAGCTTGAGGAGGCCATCGTAGTTGGGGCCGAGGACTACAATTACTCAATTCAAATTTCTAAATTCGATTGGCATTAAACAAAAAAATCGTTTTGTTCAACACCATTCACATAATCAATCAATGATTTCGTCAATTTGCAATGGACTTTTGAGCCATATGCTCGCTATCAGTGGGCAACCCCGCTCTCTTCTCTATCTGATAAGCATGTCAACGACACAAAGATCAATCTCTCCTGGCTCTAGATTGGTATTGATCACTTTGAAGTAATTCCAGAGTTTAAGTAACAGCTTGATAAGCTATTTTTGAAAATCTTCCCATACAATAAATCATAATGTGATATATTTTCAAGTCCAGATGTTTATCCTCACTGGGCAACCCCTCGTGCTTGTCGATACACACATCAATGACCGGATAGCACGTCAACCATTCTAATCTGTATTGATCGCTCAGCCCTCATCGCTCAAGCGTGAGAACGAAAAGTATTGGGACGATACTTGAGAAGCATCAAGAAACAGAAACCCTCCAGACGAAAACGATCTCTGACCTTTCACCACTCGAGCTTCCCCTTCATGTTGTTCGTCCACAATTGAGGCGATTGAAATTGATGAGACGAAGAATAATAAGAAGATGGGTTTCATCTGCAAAAAAAGATGAAATTCATGTCATACTGACAGTAATCAAACAGTGCTAAGACCGTAGCACAGCGTGTCAGAGGGCCCAGATAATCCAATTATCGCGGCGGAGAGGGATGCGTGCGACTCTCTTCCCCTTCCTTTTATTTTCGCCCCTCCCAAGTGAAACGCGCGGTCGGATATGAGGAAATGAGAGGGAGTGGATCGAAATCGATCGAATTTGTTTTACAAACCGAGTGAAACATACTCGAAACATTTCGTTTACTCTGTTATTCTGAGCGGTGGAGTGTTTCGAGTACAAATCAAAGTTTTTCTAGGGACTGGTTAGAGATAGAAAGATTCTGCCAACGCAGTTCTGTCGGTAATACCTCTGTGGACCTTTACACTAGAGGGAATTTTGATTTTTTGATTTTGCATGTGACAGTGCTCGAAAACGGGCAGTAAAACTCAATTTTATAGTGTAAATAGGCCATTCCTAGTACAAATCAAAGTTTTTCTAGGGACTGGGTTGAGATAGAAACATTCTGTCAACGCAGGTCTGTGGGTAATACCTCTGTGGACCTTTACACTAGAGGGAATTTTGATTTTTTTGATTTAACTTGTCACAGCGCTTGAAAACGTGCGTTTATTCTCGAAAATCTCTCACTTTCCCTCACTCTCTCGCACCGCTTCGCGGCGCGCGAGTCATGGGGAATGATCCGCCGTGATAATTGGATTATCTGGGCCGTCTGACACGCTGTGCGTAGCATTGTGTTGTGTGTGAACTAGGGAAGTCTATCCGGAATTTATTCCGTCATTCCGAGTCAATTTCCCTATTCATTCGTAGTTCCGCGGAGAGGGCGAACCGGTTCATTTCATATGCGGAACACCCTCGGAACTCGGAATTCCGTAATCAATAAAACGTATTGAGTTGCTGGTGAAACTCAATCATTTTCGCCCTTGTGAATTCACTGAGTGGTTAGACCGATCGCCCCAAACGAGAGACGGAATAGTGAGAATGACGGAATTCCGAGTTCCGAGATAGTTCCGCATAAGAAATGAGGAGGGTCGACCGCATTACGGAATGAATGAGAACGAGGAATAAGAGGGAGGGAGTTCCGAGTTCCGTTTAGACATCCCTAGTGTGAACACTCGAAAAAGGACACACGTATCTTGTACTTTAGCTCACTTCGCTATCTAATCAAGTACAATCTCAATGAACGCTGATGTCACGTGAAAGCGATTGTACAACGCCGTCAACAATTGCTAGAGAAAGGTTTCAAACGGAAAACAAAAGTAAAAGTGTGCCAAAATCGAAAGTTTATCTCACTGTGCTTTCGCGACAAAATTCTCAATATTATTTTTTACAAGATACTAACCGCGTTTTCCAGATGATTCGAAGCGAAGTAGACAGAGAGGACAGTGGCTATCGACCAGGGACAATGTGTGTTGGGAAGTGTGCGCGACCCGGCAAACCCCTCTCTTATCACTATCTTTTCTTCTCTGACTCTCTTCATTCGACGTTATCTCTCTATCGCTTACACTGTCTGACTCTCTCCATGACACGTGCTCTCTAGCTTTCTCTGCCCCTCTTCATTCCACATGCTATCTTGTAGTCCAGATAGCTCGGGAGCGTGTGTTGAATGGAGAGACGAGAACATTGCTCACCCCTTGCTTTCTCTGACTCTCTTATATAGCACGCCGTTAACTAAAAATTCTGCACCAGGTGCCGGGCACCCCTTCTCCCAAAAAAGTTGCAGTGGGAACGAAGAATTTTAATATTAGGTCAAAATAATTAGATTCATGAAGCTTTTGCATCGAAAATTGAATCCGCAAAAAAAGTGCACGGCACTTTTTGGCCAATATTTCCGTGAAAATTTTGCAATGCATTTTTTTCTCGTTTTTTTCGCCACCGCTATGATTTGACGAGCGAGCAAAAGACGAATGCAGTACGTAGAATTCGAACTGACAATCTCTGGATTGTAATCTGGCACTTTACCAATACACCATTCACTCTATTGTACTTCATCTTCCATTTCGGTATATGACAGAGCGGCGTATTTGCAGGTAAAATTGTTCACGCACACACAAATACACCGCTCTGTCACATATCAAAAATGCAGGATGAAGGACAAGAGAGCTAGTGGTGTAATGGTAAAGTGCCAGATTACATTCCATAGATTGTTGGTTCGAACTCTACGTACTGCATTCGTCTTTTGCTCGCTCGTCAAATCAGTGGTGAGGCCAGAGAAAAAACGAGAAAAAAGTGCATTGCAAAATTTTCACGGAAATATTGGCCAAAAAGTGCCGTGCACTTTTTTTCCGGAAATAAATCTTGACGCACTATTTTTTCTAGTCTAATATGCATTTTTACTATTTTTCGCTGCAATTCAGCACATTCATTCCAGATTTTAATTATAAGCCTTTTTAACTGCATCTGCAAATAATTGTCCCGGACAGGGCTATTTTCAATGTCCGCGCACCTGGTGCAGAATTTTTAGTTTACGGCGTGCTATATAGTCATGCTCTCTCGCATTGTCTGATCGGAGAGGAACAGGAGAAACAATGAGATGACGGATCAAGGAAGGATCGGATGATTCTCAGAGAACAGGCTGCTACGGTTGCACAATAGAGCAATAGCTGAACCAGAACAGGCTATTTAGCCATTGCATTTTTATTACTTTGTTAAACTTTTGATCGAGTAAAAAGCAGTTATTGTTTTATCACATGTAATTGTTTGTATGTGTAAGATTCATCATGTTTTGTATTCATCCCATAATTTCACAATTCCGAGCAATTGCAGAATGTATTTTATCTATGAATTTTGAATATGTACAAGGATGGAAGTCACGGTTCAGTTCTCAGATGAGTCAGAATAAGTACGAGGAGGGAGGTCTTTGAAGATCTTCATGAAGACGTCGATCTCCGGAAAGACCCGAAGAACTTCAGCGTAGGATCCCGGATTGTTCACCTTGTACAGGAATGTGATGTCCACGCCCTGCAATGTGTTTGATTTCAATCGTTCATCGTTTCGTCAATTCAACAATCAAGGTGGAGAGACCTAAGGCGTGAAATTCGATCTCACAGTGACCTTTCGATATAGAATGAATGACACATTAAGCACTCACAGCTCCGAGAATGTCCGAGTCTCGGGCGACACGGCTGATCTCGCCAGTATCATATTGAATGAGGGAGCGGGCTGCGCCCTTCGCGATCTCGGCCGTCTGAATGGCATTCATCATTCCTTCTCTTCTCATTCTACCAAATATTTATCAAGATGCCATTTTGACAATGACATTTAAACAACTTTATCAGCTGGTTATTGGTGGGATCTCAGCTGGGTTGGGTTGTTGGGATCAAGATGGCAATGTTGATATATGAATATACTCACGCGCTGCACGAAGAACTCAGAACTGGTTCCCTTCAGTGCTCGAGCCCGCGAGGAGAGATTCTCGACGATCGGGCAGACGGCGGTGCAGGAGCCGGGAGCGGTCTGCTTGAGCTCGTTGAGGAACTGCAAGGATTCCTGCATGATTCCTCCTAATCAGGGCTAAAAAAACGGGGACTTTCCTAGTTCCGTGCCAAGCCCCGCCCCTCGGCTCCTCCCCCATGGCAAAGGGGCGTACCCAGGAGCTGAGAGGCTAAATCTAAGCCTAAGTATCTTAGCCGAAGGCTCCGGCTGGTTGTAAGCCACTTATCACGAGGGTCCGCCCCTTCGTCAAGGGGAGGAGCTTGGCACGGAAAGTGCCACAAAACGTGCCTCGGCGGTCGTGATGTCGTCATCGATGAGCCGACGGAGAAGAGGGCGAAGCAGACCCTGCTCCGTCGATGGGATCTTGGCTCCGAGGTTCTCGATAGCCTCGTCCACGCGAAGATCTGTGAGGACCGATACGGGAGAAGACAGAAACGAAGTAGTGAGGAGTGGGCGCTACCACCTTCCAATCATGACTAGAGTTTCGAAAACGAGTGATTGCGCGAAAACGAGTACTCGTTTAGCTAATCCAAACGAGTACTCGTTCTCGGCGAGCTCATTTTCCACTCTCTAGCGAGTACTCGCGCGGTCGGTGTGAGAATAGGGTGAGAAAAGAGTGAAAAATTACTCGAATCCACCGCCCGCCCCAGCCACCAATGAGCAGAATGAAACGAGTACTTGCGAAATCCACGTACTCGCGAGTGACGAGTACTCGTTTTCATCTCCGACAACCGCTCGCGAGCATAACGAGTACTCGAATGGCTCGGCAAACGAGTACTCGTTTAGATTTCTCGCCGAGTACTCGTTTGTTTTTGAAACTCTAATCATGACTAGAGTGTCGAAAATAGACAGCTAGTCACTTCATTTCTAACCAGCTAGTCATTTAGAATCAGTGAAATGCTAAACGACTAGCTGGAATGATTCGTAAATGACTAGCTGTTTATTTGACGAATAGCTGGTTCATTTTCACTCTTCTCACTCTTCGCGAGCGGGCTCAGTGAAAATAGGTGAATTTTGTTGTGTTTCAAAAAAATGATCACCCCAATTCCCACTCATTCTTGGTAATTCGACTAGACGGACCGCTTAGCGACTAGCTGCGAAGTCGAAATGAGTGAGAGAGAAAATCGTTTAAAAAATGACTAGCTGTTTAAGAATTGAACCAGCTAGTCATTAGCTGGAAAATAGCTGATTTCGACACTCTAATCATGACTAATACTATTTATTCTTGATTGGCATGGCTTGAGGTAGGTTACTAGATAGATAATCAACCTAGTAGGCTGCCAAAATAGTTCCCATTTCATTGATGACCGTTGTGAAAGAATGGAAATGATGGGATTGATTCTGAAAGCCCTGAGCAGAAATATGAAATACTCACTCGCGACGAAGAGTCGCGCCTCCTCGATAACCTCCGGAGAGGGAAGGCTGCGGGCAGCAACGAGAAGATGAAGGGAAAGAAGGCAAGCGAAGATTAGATTCTTCATCTGACAGGGATCAATTCGCGAAATCGGTACCGTACGAAGGGTGAGGGTTTCAATCAACCAAAGGGTTTCAATCAATCAAAGCCGTATCTGGACACGGAGAAGCGACCTCGGTACTTTATAGCCCGAATTGTGGCCCCACCCTTCTCTGACTTCCTCCATCGCTCTCCTGTTCTCATGTACTATCTCATCAGTACTCCGATGCTCAACTCTGCTCTGCGCTCTCCTCTGACAGTGCTATTCTACTGTCAGAACAGCCTGAGAGCATTTCAAGTTAAGAGCATTAGACTGTGGTCGCTAATCAGTTACCGCCTGATGCGCTTCTATCAAGGACGGCTCGGCAATAAATAACTCTCTTCGATTCACGTAATCTCTCTGCTCTCTACTCAGTAGATAGTGCGAAAAACGAATAGAGGAGAATCCATCCTTATCCCATACATGAGAATAGTTGCCAACCTTATCTCTACCACTGACAAATCTTTTTGCATTCTTGGACGAGATAGTGTGCAAATGTGAGAGAGCTGTGGTGATTATTATTCCGTAGAGGGTAGCAGCACACTTGAACCGCACGTCGTTTTATGGGCCAGGCTTCAGAGGTCCCTGAGGACTTTGTGGTGTAGAGAGTGCGATGGACAATGACGTGCTCGACTGATTTGGATTCAGAAGAAATATCAATTGAATATTGTGAGATCAATTGGATATATCTACTTCTGAACTTGTTGGTCAATTGTCCAAGCTCGCAATTGAATTTGCCTCTACTTTGGACAGATGAATAAACAATATGCAGCCACAAGCGAGAGATGAGCGATGTTGCTTGATGTCTTGCCCGATCTTTGAAATTTGAAGCCCCTATCTAGGGGTTAATTAGGGCTTTCCCCGTTTTCTCATCGAATCGTGGTCTTTCAGTCAGCCCATCTTTTCCATCTCTCTATATTCCAGGAGTTGATTGTCGGCAGCTTTCATTATCTTTATCTCAGATGAGTGTAGTTGCCATCGGTCGCTACCATTACAATCACTACCACAGACTCACGGATGGCTGTCAGTTGATGAGATGTGACTGGGCTGGTGAGGATATGTGTTTTTAGTAATCCACACTCTCGGAAATCATTGAGTACGACATTTAAGGAGTCAACGTGGACTACTTCACTATTGTCGTTCGAGCAGCTGGACTCACTGCTATTCCTTATGAAAGAGAGATCAGTGATGAGATAACGAGTGATTATGTGAATGCCCTGAATAATGGTTTGATTCATCCTGACTATTGTCGGTTAATGAGTCGGCACAGGTACAGCCGATGTTGGATGGGCGTTGAAGAGGCAGGATCCGACGTTGCTTGACAAGGTATGTTTGTTTTATTCTGAGAAATCCTCCGTTCCGTATCTTTGAAGGTGTTCTTCTCTTCCCCAGTTACGGGCGTCACTTATGGGTACGTGGCTAAAGAGGATCAAACAGAAGTTAGAGATGTGAGTCCCTTTTTACTATTTCAAGATTACTAAAGCCCATTTTCAGAGCTTCATCATGATTTTCTTCAACATTACTACTATAATCTTCGTTTCTTTCACTATTATAGTGAATATTATCAGAATTCTCCACAATTCGTATTGTCTGATCAAGGTAAGGGAAACGTTTGCATACTGAATTTCGATAATAAATTAAGCTGTTTTAGCGGAGAAGAGTTCACAGGCCACAAGTCACATCGGTCAGATCCTTCTTCATAGAGTTGTATGCACTATTCAAAGCAGGTCACCGCTTGGGAAGGTAATTCAACGCCATATCCGTCATCAAACTCTAAACTTTCAGTGGATCTCAACATTCAAGAGTTCTTCTATCCTTCTACTTTCTTGCAGCGTTAATCTTCTCGCAAGTCTTTCAATCCCTAATCACTTCTATTCTCGCTTCAGATCAAGTCCGCGGCTACGACGTTACCTCGTTTTCGAAAGTCGTTTAATTATTTCTGATCAATTTCTTAAAAAGTGTTTAGCTCCTCGACAAAATCGAGTTCGGCGGTTACAAAGCGTTGATTTGGTCCAGATTCCGACTTTAAACGTACTGCAAAGGCTACGGTTGTGACCGTTGGAATCAGCTCAAATCTACAAGGTTTGCAGATAAATATTTCGGGCGGTCTGTTTGATTTTATGTCCCCTTCAGAACCTTAACGCAATAGTCGATGGCGTTAGGGTTCACCGCGGTTGGTGATGAGCTGCTGAGGTTGGTTAATATATTATCTCTACCCATTTCTCATCTCGTGGATCCGCTAAGAAGAAAAACCAGTACGTCATATTTATGACGAGAATTACCTATTGTTCATGTCTTATCGGCTAGGCGTCAAAATGATTAATTCAGGGGAGACGTAGTCATCTTCGATCAAGAAAATCGGCAATTGTTCATTTCCGATCATCTTCTGACTCGGCAGCCCTTCTCGTTCATGATCTCAAAGTTTGTTCCATCTCAAGAATCAAAGTCAGCGTTGCTCAGGAAACGTCGCGATCTGGTGGAAAAAGTTCAATCGAGCCATAGCCTGGACATCCATGATTTATCCGAGTAAGACATTCCACATTCCACAATATCACTATTGTCTGAATTGGCCTGTAATATAACCGCTGGCCTATCAGTGGCTTCCCGAAGGAGATTAACGGGGCAACCTTTAACGTTCCTGATTCCGGAACATTTCAGGAATCATGGCTCGTTACAAATCTCCATACGGCGTGTATTCGAGACAGATTGCCAACAAGGAATCGACGCCGCTCAAAATGTCCAACTTCGACTCTGTTTGGCAGTTCTTCGCTGTGGCCGTTGCTATCATTATTGTTGTGTTTATCGCTGAGCTAGTTTCCCCTTTCGTGCTACGCAAATTGACGAGATCATCAATAGGGCTGTTATTACGAGCGCTCGTCGCTCGCGAGTCATTTTTCAAAATCATTCGCGAGTCTCTCTGACTCGGCGAGCGGTTTCGAAAACGCTCGTGAGCGCGCCTGACTCGCGAGCGCTTTTGCATATCCCGCTAATCGAATTTCAACCCTTCTAATTGAATTTCAAAATCATTCTGGATGG
Organism: Pristionchus maxplancki; assembly: GCA_900490775.1. Lineage (NCBI taxonomy): Eukaryota > Metazoa > Nematoda > Chromadorea > Rhabditida > Neodiplogasteridae > Pristionchus > Pristionchus maxplancki. The sequence continues at coordinate 1,476,335 of LS551930.1, read as the reverse complement.
TCCACCCCATTCATTCTCTATTCAGTCAGTTTGCGATAGCAGCGCTCGCGAGCTACAATACTCGCGAGTGATTTTCGAAAATGATTCGCGAGTTATTCTTGCTCGCGAATCATTCTGATCCACCGCTCTTGCGCGAGCTCTCGGCGAGCAATGCTCGAGCGAACAGCCCTATTCATCAATGAAGAAGTGTATCGCATGTATTTGTTAGAAGTTTACGTCGATATTTTTGCTCGTTGGTGTGTGCTATCATGCCCAGGATTGTTATCAATGAACGTGTCTGTCGTCACGATATCTCTATGTGATTTAAAAAACACAAATACCAGATTAGAAGCAAAGATAATCTTTTTATCTTGGATTCAAATGCGAGTGGAGAGAGAAGAAGTGACTCTGATAGTTCAATCCTGGCGAAAAGTCAAGCGGGCTTACCTCTACCTCTTTCGTATTAGTGAGTGAGAGAGTGCACGATAACGAGAGAGTGTTCGTGAATATTGTTCCATTGTGGGCAGCAGCAACCGCACCTCGCATTTCGACCCATGCTTTAGAGGTCGGCTTTGATTTTGTGGTGCAAGGTGGACTAGAGGGAAAGGAGGGAATAATACATTTATTGGACAGTTTTGACAAGCCAAGAATCAAGACGAATGCTAATATCTACGATAATACACCCTAAAATGAATGAAGAAGAGGCAATGAGTCATCCCCTCGCTTGAGGTCGCCCATAGATGATGTAGAGTGCTTCTTCCAGTCGGAAGATTGGGTACTCAGCCTCGATTTTCTCCCGTGTTTCAGCGGAAAGCGACTTGTACTGAAAATGTGAAGGATTCCCTCGAAATTCCATAAACGAATTCGATAATGACCTCGTTATGAAGCGCTTTCATAGTAGTGAACTGTCCCTTAGCCGCTTCATCTCGCATCTTATCAGCAAGGGACTCGGTCTGAAAGGCAATTCTTCCGTTGATGATCAAGAGGAAAAAGGAATATTCGAAATCCATCTCAAGTTCCTTCTTTTCATCGTCAAAGATATGTTTTGATGATACAGCTCCTTCTCTATCTCTAAGAAAAAGGAAGGATGAAGGAATCACCCGCTCTCACAAACAACTTTTGGTTTCATATGGCCTAGCCGTTTCCTCCAAGATCTAAGCTTGCCCAAGCGCGAATGTATAGCTCAAATAATTGCGATACCAATGCCAACCTTGACTAAGAATGCCGCTCCTTCCTCTCCAATCGTCTTGAACACATTCCTCATGTAGGCTGTGTGCTTCTCGTAGACTTTGGGGTTGCGTTGTTGGAGGTTCTCGAGGGCCTGGAAATTGACCTGTATTCACGGATTCATGTGTTTCTGACTTACAACTTTCTCCCCTTTCGTCGACTTCTCATCATTGAACATCATTAGATCTCGCGCCTCATCACAGGTGATACTGGCCAGGAACTTCTTGGTGTTTTCCGATATGAGTTCTGAATATTATAATGTTTTTAAAATGTTGATAATTCTCACTTTGCTCCTCTTCCGACATCTTGCTAATGTCTGGTTTGGCGCATGGGTATCCATTAACGGCGACGAGAAGAAGGACATGAATGATTAACAATCGCTGCATTTTGAAATTAGAAGTTTGGAGGTGGGAGTACGGTAGTAGACTAATTGAGTAGACTAGAGAGCTGCGTTTTCATGCTTCTCCCTGCCTGTGTTGATATTTATATCTTTCACGATGTTTACAATTCTCTGATCAGCCCACGACCTCACTTTTTGCTTTGACACCCACACGCAATAGCAACATCAACGAATGGCGGGTTCAGAACATTTTTTTTGGTTTCTTAGCGCTGATCAACATGAAGTCAGAGAGAGGGCTGTTCTTCTGACAGCATAGTAATAATTTCCTCCTAATTACATGCATCTTATTGACCGACAGAGGGAACAATGGACATGATTAGGTCATTGGGGGAGGAATGTTCTGTCTCACTCATTTCGCACTGCTCTCTCGTACGTTAGGGAAGCGAGCGAGCAGGGGATAATGAGAGATTCATGCGATTGCTCCATGGAAGGGAACATCCCTTACATTCCCAAGGGCCAACGACTAATTAGCGCCCTAATGATGTCATTCCGTAATTACTCATCACCATCCCCTCTTGATCATGCCACTAGCACGCGCGAGAGAGAGAGAACGAGAGCTTTCTCTGAGTAGTGGTCAACACCCTGCGAGTTGCCCAAATCGAGCACTCCTTTGAACGGAGTGATGACGGCATGAACTGTCTACCGTGCCGGTTGTGAGCTCTCGTTCATTTCACTGTTTATCATCACTTATCACAAATCGGCCATGCGTTTACTGTGTTTGTGTCAGAGCCCTTTTCCGCGTGGTTTTCCTTGTCTGGCATAAGTGCATGGTTATCAACCCTCTCATCACACTCTTTACTCATCTCTGATCGGCCATTTTCCGTCTGCGGAGAAATGGCATACGTGTACTTTTCCTGTACTAGACTTCCCCTCCATGTGTTACGTCTAAGGTATCTGCAAGAAGATTTACGGGAGTACCCCGAATTGTAAATTTGATTTCGTAAATTCACTTTCGTTTCATTAATCAAGTTGATCATCTCTGATCGGCCATTTTCGTCTGCGGAGAAATGGCAAATAACGCACCCTTTTGTCGCAATCAACATCGCGTGTCTACTTATTGATCACCTTAGATATTTGATATGTTCTCTTGCATTTTCGCTAAGAACCGAAGATTGAACGTCTATAAGCTGAATGTACCTTTGATTTTACGCAAGATCAGATGGTGAGATGTTGCTAGCCTATTCTGACGCATTCGCTGTACGAAAGTACGGTGATTACTCAGTTACATGCATGCCGTCCCGCATCCTGTTGGCAAAGTGAGGATAAAAGGAACTCTACAATTGTCGAATCGTTTCTCGCTCCTTTGGCGGGGCGCATCGCAACAGTATTGCAGAAAGGAACAGCAGTGTACTCGTTTATTCCTTCCTTTAATCACCCCGATTTCCTGTTGTTCAAGAATTGACTCCCTGCTATTAGACAAGGTGTCCTGTGGCCAATTCGGAAATTTAGAGTTGAAATCTATACGTTATCTTTGTGCTCTTTCCTGTCATTGTTGTCAAGTTAGAGGAACGCGCACTAGAGTGTTCTCGCGACGTTTATTTCTCTCACCCACTTACCAGTTATCGCGCTCGCGCGGCATTGCCACATCAATTGACCCCCTGCCACCCTTCCTCACTTACCCTCTCACTTTTGCCTGCTTTCTCGCCTATACGCTTGTTGGAGAACAATTGCGAATGTGCGAGATCAGTAAAAATTAATATTTGATGTAAGCGATTCTCCGTGGTTCATAGAAAAGATGAAATAGGCTGAGCGCTTCTGACGTGTTATGATTTTTAATTGCCAACCTCCGCTCCCTGCCACCCACTCACTTTCCCTCTCCATTTTGCCTACTCTCTCGTCGGACCGAATAAATTGATCTCTGTGATGTTTGGTCGGAATTAGCCCGGAATACTCACTGTAGACTGCTCTCTCGCCGATATTCTTTGATCTCGGATATGCCCAGTGGCATGGTTTTTGGTTCCTAGGGAACTTCCAGATCTCACCGTCCTTATCGGTGGTATCCGAACTCGGTGGCATGGATTTATTACTAATCATTTAAGTTTGGGTTCTGATTCACTCGCTCATCGCTGATTCTTGCGATTATTTCCTTCCATTTTGGCTCATATGCCCACTTCAGATTTACCATGCGGTTGCTGCGCCTCCTCGTTCTCTCTATACTAGAATCATTCAACGTGTTCATATTTAGTCATTTGTTGCGCGGACTCGTCACTTTTCCAGATCTCGTATTCAATCGACATTCTTCAGTCCCGTCATGCGGTTGCTGCTCCTGCTCGTCTCCCTCGCAGTCTGCCATGCGACAGTCACTCCTGAGATGCAGAAGACCATTGATGGTGAGTTAATATTATTAATTCATCGATTCATCAATATTACAGTCTTATTTCCATGGTCTTCCACAGATAATTGACTCTTCGATAATCTTATGCTCATTCAGAAATCATGCCCGCAATCAAGACCATCAGCGGGGGAGTGCCCGAGGATTGGAGTGAGAGGGACAAGTCATCCTTCGATCAGTTCATTGTGAACATCGTCAGGGGGAAGCTGCTGACGATTAGCGAGGTAAGTGATTATTTTCGAAATGTTTCATTTCTTCCATTTCCATTCTCCTGCTTTTCTAACCAAAAATTGAGCTGATTTATAGGACATTTTTCGCTGTTCGTAGATTTGAAAGTCCACCAACTTTTGAAATTGATAAAGACATAATATTCAGGAACTAACCAAGCTGAAAATGCGCTCGACCAAAGCCTACGAGATACTTCGACCGATCGCAGTCTACTTCAAGAACGGCTATGAGAAACTGAAGAACAAGGATGGCAAGCAGTTCTTCCTCAATGTGAGTTATAATTCTGTTTTTTTTACATGTGTACTATGCCCTATAAGTAACGCGAAAATTTCTTTTTAAGATTTTGAACTTCTAATTCCAGGAACTTCCATCAATTACCCATGAAGGCGTCGGTTTTGGTGATGTGAGTTCATATTTTCCATTGATTTCGATTAAATCAGCCATATTCTGGACTTAATTGATGACAAAATAGCCCAAACCTTCTCTCAGATGATGGCGATCGCGTTCAACTACTGGAGCCTGCCTGATGAGGCCACGGATGAGATCTACAGGGTGTTCCCGGAGGTGTTCGAGTGAGCAATTCACTATGTTCCCGCCCACGGTTGTCCTCACATTTTCAAGAGTGTTCCTCACCTAAGCTTTTCTAACTATCGTCTAGAGCACAAAATTCGAGTCGCCGTCTCTTCATTCTCTCGTCGGGCGAGAGAGCGTGGAGAATGAAGAGACGGCGACTCGAAATTCTCATTGTCCTAATAATGCACTATTGAGACATATCGAGCGTTCTCGGCAGTGTGAGTGTGAATTTTACTTATCCACTGCTTTTATTTTGCTTTGCTCCACTTAATTTGCTCACCAAATTGGCTTCTGACCCTCTAATTTGAACCTCTTCGCTTCTATGACTGCCTCTTCCCTTTCCGTGAACTCTACATGTGTTGCTTATCTATGCATTGTGTGCAATAAACGCTTCCGCTTCATTTCAATGCTAATAAATCATTGAGCTTGCATATTTTTCTCATGCTTGGAAACACAATATCTTGAATGCCCAGTTAATTATTTCTCTCTTTTCCAGGATCACCATATAGACGCGTCCAGTTACGGGAGCATCTCCTATCAGCATATATTCAATTTCATTTCAACTCAATTAATAAAGCGAGTACATGACAAGCATACAAATATATGAGTATTATTACATGACACGGACATTTTTGAGATTTGCAGTTCATAATTTAGTTTTTCTTCGGATTCTCTCGCTCATTTCGAGTCCATTTCAATCAGAATGTCCAGTGCATTCGCTTCTCCAAACACGGGAAATGCCTTGACGATTCTCTTTTTGACGTCCTCGGCTAGTTGTTGGAACTGAATGAGATCAAAGATTAGAGATCAACGATCAAAAATCGATCTCAGTTATTCTCACCCTCTCATTCAACCGCTCCATCGTCGTTGTCTCACCTCGAGCGCGTTCCTCCTTTAATTGGTCGAAGTTGGCGTTGACCTAAAAATTGATACCGCCAATATTTATCATTATTGAAATTGTATTTCTTATGAAAGATTAATAGCGCACTTCCTCAATATGCGCCAGAACATCCTCTCCCAGTTGTTCTTGCCTGACAACCTGCTCTAGCACCTTCTTGAGGAGAGCGGGATGGGAGTCGCGGAGGGTGGCGATTCCCTAAAAACCTCCCATCAACAATGCTGTATCAACAAGGGAGTATTCACTCACTTCTTCAAAATTAGTCGGCGGTGCAAATACTCGACACAGAGTATCGATCTCCTCGCAGCTGAGGCTGTTGCGAAAGGCGAGTTGGTGGTCGGAGACGAGGTCTAAATAATTCGTTCAATCTCCTGGTAGAAGTTCGCCTATGGCTCTTTGAGTCATTTCTGCAGCACAATTCAGAATATTTTGTTCTATTCCCATCCTGAGATGGTTCACTCACGCTGGTACTTCTTCGGAATCGTATCCTGTAGTGCCTGCGTCTTCCTGCAGGCAGCCGGCATAGATGATACGATAGTGGCAGAAATGAGAAGCGCAGTAATCAAAAGGCAAAGCATGTCGGCAATATCGAAGAGGAGTGGAGAGAAGTGGGGGGAAAGAATGGAGGAAAAGAGTCTCCAAGAAGAGAAGAGAGGAAGTGGCTACTGAATCGCATTGGTGACCGGCTTTTATTCAGTGAAAGCAACATCAGATTGTTTATGTCCATCCACCCCCGGGCGTGCGTCATCCTGGTACAAGGAAAATTAGGGACTGCAGTTTTACGGGGAAACTCTCCGTGGGGATGATAAGGATGACACGAGGTGAGCGGAATTGGTATGGAGGCAATCTCTTTTTTTCTCAACTATTGATTGGTCTCATCATCTCTGCTCCTGGGTCCCTTCTGGGTGCACTGCTTCATAAAACCACCTCTTGATGGTTCAATAGTTTACTGTCGTTATCAGATATATGTATGCGTCTGTCTTTATTAGATTTGTATTAGTACAGTGTTGTACAGGTGAAAGGTATGTAAGAGTGAGACTAATCAATGAACTCCTCTATCTCCGATCCTGGGTGCATTCGGGTGCATATCGGGTGCACTGAATATTCCTTCCCGATGGATGCCGCGGGCGGCATCTCCCTCCGAAAAAGCCATAGACGTTGACTGATGCGATGAGATGCGCCCTGACAGCTCCTCGGGACCCAAGCGGACGTGGCCTATTGCTATGATACGCCAGGGACGGCTTACTCTCTCATCGGTCAGAGAGGCGAGCGAGCCCGTAGAATGAAGAGAGTCATTGCTTGCCAAGCCATCCCTATGATACGCCCAGCGTCCCCCCCCCCCCCTCAATCGACTCTCAGTCCTCCCACTTTCCTTCCGTCCCATCCATACCTCCCTTCCTCGAGTCTTCCAATCGATAAAGTAGGTGAACATTGGGCCGCTGTCTCCCAGTTTGCAGTGGTGTTCGCATAGGAGAGATCCTTTTCCAGGAAATCATGCGAAAGGGAATGGCCCTTTTCGCCCTCCTCGCCATATCAGGCGGCACCCCTCAATACTTGCCCAAGGCGAGTTTTTGTCGACCATCGGGCTATAATGGGGTATCTCCATAGTCAATTAGTCCACATCTTACCTTCATGGAATCATCCAGACAGTGATCATCTCTTTCCAGAGTCTTACCACGGTCTCCAGTGAGAAGATGATGCAGCGCTGGAGCTCAAACGACGCTGCCCAGTGCCGGGCTCTCTGCACCACGCACGCGTGCCCGGCCTTCATCTTCGACCCGGAGCGCAAGGAATGCAAGTTCGTCGTCATGGAATCGCCCCTCCATCGTCCATTCGAGTGCAACAGGCCCCTGAATGTGATGGTAAGCGCGATGGCTCGCCTAGTAGAGGTCTCGGCCCGATGTGTCTGGTCATTTTGGGATGAGCTGTGCTTCTTGCGTCTGGGAGAAGTAGAAGAGAGTATGGGGGGGGCGAGAGAGGGGACATCCTTCCAAGAACACTCTCTCTCTCGCAGGTCGCGGCCTGCTACCACTACCAGGCAGACGCCGAGGATGGCTGCCTCGGCTGCACGGACGTCGAGATCAGCACAAACAACCTGGAGGTGCTGGCCAGCTGTGGAGAGAATACCACCCTCCACTTCGTGGACGAGGTACTCCTTTCCCTTGATGGCGACTCTAGGAACTGGCATTTGGGCGCCCGTTGACGCTGGGGGATAAGGGCCATGGGTTGATGGTGGCGAATGCAGTTGGCCATTCGAACAATCGTCCCCATTTCGCAACGATCTCTATGGAGATGGGAGAAGCGAGAGGGAGCAGGGGAACGAGAGAGAGAGCAGAGAAAAATAGAGAGAGAGCAGAGGAAAGCGAGAGAGTCATAGCATCCCCTCATTGACAGGAGAAGGATGAGCTAGTGGCCAGCGAAGCACCGCTCACGTGCTCGCTGGAAAGTTCCGGATGGCTCAAGGAGGGCGTCCTCGTCGGCAGTTCCCTCAAGATGGGATGCAAAGGTGAGACCAGAACAGTTCTAGGCACTGAACTAGTCTAGTTGTGGCTTAGTAATTAGTGCAGTGTAATCGCTAATACTATTAATGATATTCGCAGCCCATGAGCTCACCTCCGCCGCTCCTCTCACTGAGGCTACTACGACGACGCCCCCTCGTAAGAATCTAATTATTTTTTCTTCAACACTTCTCTCTCCCGTATAAAGATTGAAATTCGCCCACTTTTCAGAGGTCGTCAAAAAGGTCGGCAAAGGGAAATCGATTGTGCCGTTCGGATTGTCTGTAGACATTCGCAACAACGCGTCTGCAGCTCAGGCAAACTCCATTCCTCCCGAATGGGCTGTGACTACGGTGAGGCTCTAATATAGTACTATTAAGTTTGAATTTTTAAACTACCCGGAAGTTTATGCTTCAGAGTAAATGACGATGGGTTGCCAGATAATAATCGAACTACTTAGCATTTTTGTAATCGGTATTGCAGGTCTTCTCGATTATGGTCAGCACAAAGTGTGAAATGGAGGTTCTGTTCCACAACAACTCGTGGATGACGTATCATTCCACCAGTGGATTCGAAACACTGGGCGATGTGACCGGAATAAAGGATATTCGAGGAAAGTGCGATCCTTGAACTTGGCTTCCAACATGACATGACTTTAACTTGTTAATTATTGATAAAGCATTCGCACATCATATGCTTCTGATTGATTTTGTCAGTTTACATTTTCACATGGAAAACAACATCAATAGAAAAAACAAAAAATACAGGCTCTGTAGTAATAATCGATACTCATGGAAATAACAGGTACTCATGGAATTAACAGCTACCCAAGAAAATAACCGGTACTCAAAAAGTTTCTTTTTCAGTTTCTGAGTAAGTTTGCATTGAGAAGATGCGTTACTAGGCAATAGTCTGTTTCAGGCAACTCGCGTCAGGCACGGCGTAGAAACATGTGAGAGATCTCGTTCGAGTTCATATGAGACCCCAAAGCAGATTAGATTTTCAATTATTGAATTGCGTAGTCATGATACAATACTATTCAATATCCTGTTTTAAACTGTAACTCGCCTTAAATTCGGCGGTTTATTTATCTACATAGAAGGATAAGCAATGGCGTTACGTTTATTTTTCATTCACTGTTATTATATTTCTGTTTTCTTGTACTCTGCTTATCAAGAAAGAGAGTGTACTCTCGTTTTGATTGATGGAGAAGAAGGCTCACATTCACCCAAGAAAAATTCTAGGGGAGGACCTTCAAGGAAGACTGAAACTACATTTGCATCTTCATTGCGCCATAAATACGCCATTCGATGGTTGAAAATCGAATCTACATGTGAACTCGAACGAGACCTATCACATGCTTATACGCTGTGTCTGAGGCGAGTTGCCTGAAACAGACTAAAAAAAGGTAAAATGTAAAGGTAGTATTTCATCTTCTCAATTCAAAATTTCGCAAAAACTGAAAAAATGATTTTTAGAGCACCTGTTTTTTCTTGAGTACCGGTTATTTTCAAGAGTATCGGTTATATTTCTTGGGTACCGGTCATTTCCATAAGTACGACAGAGCCAAAATACAACTTTGAGCAAACACTATTTTATTCGATTTTTGGTCATCTTACGATTTCGTTTCTTTTTAAAACATGGGATCCAATCCGAATACATATGAAACAGACTAAAAAATACAATGGTCTTCTCTCTGTCCATGTCTCAGTCCAGTCTCTCAGTTCTCTCAGTCCAGTCCATCGTTGCTTTCCCGTACCAAACAATGACAATTAAGAAGGGACCTGCACAAAGTTTACACTAGAAAAATAAGTGATTATTACTTTCAACAAACCAATATAAGCTACATAATTCCTTCTGACTTGCGAAATGAACCAGTGTATGTGGCTGAAATGATTCTATCTTTATTGTCTACAATAAAAGTCGATAGAAAGAACATGTAAAATGATAATGCAAGTCAAGGTATTCAATTAAAAATCATCAAGGCACGATAATAGAAGATTAGCATCAAAATGTGTTTTTTGTGGATGTGTTGATGAATCATATTGATGAGAGGGTCTTTCGGAGGATCCAGCAGGTTGATTGAAAGATAAGAGCCGCAAAAGTGGCTAGGAAAAAAAAGAAAACGGAGAAAATTGAGAGGGGATGGGACATTGTGGCGCGCTGGCAACAAACAACGAATGCTGCAGAAACCGAAGTCAGTAAACCTACATACATAGTTGCGAAACTTGAACGCAACTTAAAGAAGGTATCTCACGAATGCTTGCTCAATTATCATGGCTTGCGGCGCGCGCCAATTTGCATGCGCGCTATCTTCATTCTTCTCCCTCTCCTCTCTCTTTTCGGATTAGTCCCTGACCTTCAAGCGTCAACGGCACGGTGCCAACTAGCTATAACTCAGAGACATGGGGTTTTCAGAACTCTGATATGGTGGGAAATAGCTACAACATATCGATTAGGTGATTTAGATTAGGTGAATGTTAGCCCAAAGGTTTGCGCTGCTCCAATTTGGTCGGGATAAAGGAGATGAATTGAATTGACAAAACCTGTTCTTATTTCTCCTTTCTCTTTGAAATGGAGCCTCTTGGGATATCTCTCAAGAGAAATTGAATAGATAGATTGACGAGAAAATTTTTTCCCATTAAGTTGACGAAACTTGAGGTTTTTTGGGAATTCAATGTCTGGTAGTTCTTAATCACCTCGTTGTTGTCAATTCAGTTCCGACTTTGAATGAAGCCGAAGATGATACGTTACGCGACTATTAACCGAGCCTCTCGAAAAGGGTTCTGTCATTGTCAGCCCGACCCCCGAAATCACATATTCGACTTGACTTCATATGCTGGAGTGGAGTTTGATGACTGATGTACATGAGGCCGTTGGCTAAGAATCAAACAAGGTCTGGCACAGTGATTTTTCGAAAACTTGTGGAAAGATGTTGTTAAGGGTGTTGATAATCGAGGTCAACTTCATTTTGCTTGAATTCGACCGGTAAGGCTAGGCTGCAACTATGCTGCAACTCGCCTAAAACAACCTTTTAATTAATAACTCGAGAACGGATGCACAAAATGACCCGAAAAATTTTTTACGGGTTGATGGCATGTACACAATAACGCTGGTAAAGAATCACTGTTTTTAGTGATAAGATAGAAATGATGAAAAATCGATTTCGAATACTAGGGCGTTGCGGAACTATTAATTTACATAGCTTCACGCGCCTTGTTCTGACGGTCATTTTTCTTATATTGGTCATGGAGAAAAAGCTGGACATGTTTTTGCAATCAGCTGTTTTCTTCTTCGCTTATCACTGCGATACTTACAGAGTTATTTGTGCGAGTTATGTTTCAGACATCGAATAAATATCGAAATAGTGTTCGAAAAGGGATTCATTGTGTTCAATAAAGAAGAAAGCGTATGCTATTCATTTGTCCCCAGAAACACAACTGCGGCGCACACTTTGGCGCACTAACCCATGTCATTCCTCACTCTTCGCGCAAAGTTAGCGGTCTCGCACTGACAAGCGAAGAAGAAAACAGCTGATTGCGAAAATATGTCCAGCTTTTTCCCCATGACCAATATAAGAAAAATGATCGCCAGAACAAGGCGCGTGCGGCTATGCAAATTAATAGTTCCAAAAAAAAATCGATTTTTGATAATTTTTATCTTATCACTAAAAACAGTGATTCTTTACCACCGTCATTGTGTACATGCCATCAACCCGTAAAAAATTTTCGAGTCATTTTGTGCATCCGTTCTCGAGTTGTTAATTAAAAGGCTGTTTTAGGCGAGTTGCAGCATAGTTGCAGCCTAGTCTTACCGGTCGAATTAAAGCAAAATGAAGTTGACCTCGATTATCAGCACCCTTAACAAGATCTTTCCACAAGTTTTCGAAAAATCACTGTGCCAACCGCTTCGGTGCATTGTTCGATTCTTAGGCAACCGGCCTCACATGCAGGATCCAGTTCCCTGACGACGCCAACTATATTTGTTCACGACGCCTAATTCGCCCACATCCCCTCGATGCCCTCTGCAATAGCGATGATATTTCGCCAGCTTGTCTGAGTTCCTAATGTTTAGGACTCCATTATGAGTGCTTTACCGATCATTAGAATATATTATTTATTCAATGAAAAATACAATTGTTGATGCTATGCATGTTTAATGTCCACAATCAGTAGGCTTGGCGCAGGCGACCCAAGAGCCGAGGGCGAGCGCGGTTCCATTGTTGGTCTGCCATCTGTTACCATCGGGGTTGAACTGACGGTAGAGGATGGCGCCGGGGGCCTGTTATTGTTTTGTTATTGTTGTTTTGCCATTCTCCTTGTCTTGAAAACAATAACAATAACAATAACACTAACATATTTGGCCTCGATCAGCTTGTCGCTGGTGCCGTATCTCAGTCGCATTCCCTTGGGGCAGGTGAGCACGCAGCTGGTGGAGGTGGCGGGCTCTGAGAATATTCAACGGAATAATTTTCTCTCTAGCTTTTGGACAGCGAGTGTAAGCAAAAATCGAAAAAAAATTCACGAAATTTTATCATATGTCTAGAAATTTATAGCTCACAGAATCTCAGACAAATGAATATTATTAGCAAACGCTGTGATCAGACGATTGATGAACTCACTGTTGCCGGGGACCTTATCAGTCGTCTTCACGGGTCCATCGGCCACGTCGCAAGTGCTGCAGCCGATCTGGTCCGCGATCTGCATTATTATTATTATTTTGTTGTTGTTGTTATTACTATTGTTGTTGTTATGATGAAAACAATACGTACCTTGTCATTGTCGATGAGGAAGCCCTTGCGCGTGCAGGTGGCGCAGGTGATCTGGAAAGGTGTTGATTATTGACATAACAATAACATTCGCAATAACAACAACAATAACAATAACAACAACAACAACAATAACAATACTCACCGTAACGGCGAAGTTGTCCTTGGTGGGGGTGGAGAGCACTTGAGGAGCGGGGCAGGAGAATTTGCAGCCTGAAAGACCTTTGAATGAGTTTTCTTTCTTTTTTTTTACCTTCAAGCCAAGAGACCAATTGAATATTGAGGGCAGAAACTCTCAAATATTCATGTTGAAACATATCCGAACTTGCCGAAATTCAGTTAAGGTGCACTAGATTGGGAAGACAGGGAGACGTGTCGATACTAACCGGATATTATTAAAGCATAGGTGACGGTGAGATTACTAAGATTTATTAATAAAAGCCCCTAGCATAGACCAACCGTTTCTCTTGGCGGCCGAGGTCGCATTCATGCAAAAGATTCTAAGGCAATGGATAAAATTCCTAGAGTAGACTACTAGAGGTGGCAACGTTGCGAAGACTACTCGATAAGTTCAGGCGACCAAGTTGACCCTTTGACTGTCTAATCTTCTAATCAATCTCACCGTTTCTCTTCGCAGCCGAGGTCGCGTACATGCAAAAGATTCAAATGTAATGGAGAGAGAGGATCAACTTACGAGGACTACTCAAGATCTCAAGTTGACCCTTTGTCTATCTAATAGACTCACCGTTTCTCTTCGCAGCCGAGGTGGCGTTCAGGTAGGGGAAGCTCCACGGCTCATCGTCGCAATCGAACTCGCAGGGATTGGCTGAAAAGATAAATTGATTTTCGAAATTCGGAGCGAAGCTCCGCCCCTTTAGATCCCCCATCCAGCCTCGCGCACAGGTCGCCGATCATTCGGTTCAGGCCGACTGCTGAATTGGCTCGGGGGTGGCAGAGCCCGCTTTGCGAGGATACGCCTAACGCCTTTACCATCCTCGAGAAAGGATTTGATTAGATGAAGTTTTCTCACGCTTTCTCTTGCACATCAGGTGTCTGTACTTCTTGGGACGCGCGAAGAGCGGCGAGGTGTTCCACTTGCCGTCTGCAATCAGGATATAATGCGTTATTTCTCCTGCGAGCAAGGCGATTCGTTCATCTCCCCTTCAATTAACAGCCGTGTCTCTTCAAACAATTAATCTTCACATAAACTATTGTGATTCCAGTTCCAAGCTACCGTTTTTTTCAGTTTCGTGCATTATTAATGTTACGATGGAGATATCTTAATCGCTCACCTCCACCGCAAGTCACAACCGTGTCCGAGGGGAGCTCATCGAGCACGGTGCCGTCGCGGGCGAGTGCGACGAATCCGTCTGAATGACGATTTTTTTGTTAGACAATGCATACTTGTCCCAGCGGATATGTGTCTATAGATTCGTAGACCATCAAACGGGCTAAAGTGGGGCCATTTTTGATAAAAGGAAGATGTTAAGATTGTTATCCCACATCTGCACTTGGCAATTGCACACGCGTGTCTGCTGTTGGAGTCGTGGACGTGGAGGTCTCTGTACTGACGGGGAGCATTGTCGAGACCGGAGGAGCACGCGTCGGCGTCGCAGTCTGAGATGAGAATTGAAATAATTAGTTAATTGAAAAAAGGGTTTTGGAGATTTGGAAGGGATCAAAATGCTGCAAAGTGTTATGGTCTACAGCGGCCGCATCGCAGTCTGAAATGAAGCTAATTCTTTTTTTAACACGAGCATTAAAGTCAATGATTTGCGAGACGATATGGCTGTATGAACCCGCTGTGAAACCTAACTTGTTGCTGCCGAGCATCAACAGTAAGATTTGGAATTGGGTTAGGGGGAAGCCTGAAAACATACACTTGGCACACACCACTGACGTCTAATAATGTTCCCCCACCAACCAAAATCCACCTTGAATTTTGAAATCTGAAACGTACACTTGGCGCAGACCATGGAAGTCGTTGTCTCGTCGCTGTCCTCGCCTTCTGCGTGCCACTCCTTCTGGTGGCAGTGGATCTGCATTGATTATCTTAACTGTCACTCTTCTCACTCCATTCCCGCCACGTTATTAGACGGATACATATTTTTATTTTTAGTTATCCTATACTTTATATTTATTTAATTTATTTTTATATTTTATTATCCGAATTTGTAATAAGTCACCTTATCGACGATCTGCTTGTCCACAGCGAGGAAAGCGTTGTCGTCCTTGCACTCAACCTTGACGTAGACGCCGTCCACCGCTAGAGTTTAAAAAGTTGTTGTACATTCATTCTCAGGTGTTCTATCAATTGAGATAATGATCAACGCTGATGAAGTAGAAAATAATAGCTCACTCTTGTACTTAATCTCCCACGCGTCACTGCATTCTACTCTCTTCCTAGGGCAGTTGAGCGAGGCGTTAACTGCGATGGTGCCGCAGGCTGCAATGATTCTATTCTATTCCTTTTTTAGACATTGTCACTCACGGCTGATGAAATTATAATAGGAGTGAGCCCAGAGTAACTAGAAAATCAAACCTCTAAGGTGCGGAGGGACAGGGCCAGTGTTGCCTCCGGCAAGGGCTGTGGCAACCAGCGCAGTACAGCAGAGTAGAGCAGCCAGCATGATTGACACTGTCGTCAGCCTCTGCTTTGCGGCTTTTTATACCTTCCGATGTATCCTCTGACCCTCTCAATCCTCCCTGCTCTCTCGCTCTCTCTGACCCCTGGAGTGTTCGTGATCTGTAGAGAGCCCGGCCTCCGGCGACCCGTTGAACTAATCAAGCGCCTGTTCATCGCTGTTCATTAGATGATTCAGGGGCGGGGGATGGACCGTTTCGTTCTCTCTTTTATCGCCCTGTCTCTAAGCGGACAGAGCAGCTAGATTCAGTGTCGTTTCACTCGTTTTGAGTGCTCCTTTGCCTGTTTCGAAATGCCATGCCATTCGATCGACCAAGCAATCAGCGAATTTAACTGAAGATCATTTGCTGTGCTTTTCCTGTGTAGCTAGAAAAGCGACCAAGATTGGAATGGAAAATGTCGGCGAATATCGATTGCTCAAGCTTGTCTGTTGGGTTTTCTCCAACAGGATTACATGTGAGTAAATATTTAAAGGTATCTGTCATTATTTATCTCAGTACAACAACATCTCGAGGCTCGGCGAATCTCATCTTCCTTTCGCAGGATAATGAACCCCTGCCACACTCTCCTCACTCCATTCCCGCCACGTCGTTAGGCGGATATGGATGGGCGCACATCCTCTCAGGAAGGATTGGAGGAGGGGCCCTCCACCCTCGCAGGTCAGGGAAAACGAGAGAGCATGAGAGATGAAGAGGTTCGGAGATTATTCCATCCCAGGAAGGATGACAGGAGGTATAGCCTGTATCTCCATTTCAGATGCTCTCTCGGCGGTCAGACAGAACGAGAGAGCATGATAAATGAAGAGAGGCAGACCATTATTCCATCCTCAGGAGGCATAGCTTGTCTCTCCATTTCAGATGCTCTCTCGGCAGTCAGACGACTAGGAAATGAAGAGAACGCATAGTAGTCCCTCCTCCTATCCCGCGCTCCCTCGTCCCTCTTCCAGATGAGGGAAAGTGGAAATGAAGAGAGGCAAAAAATGGAGATCCATTGTAGCTAAGGGCGATGAGAGAGGGAAAGGGTCTCTTCAATTCACGTTCTCTCTCATCGGCCCGAGAAGCAACGGAAAGCATCGAGATGCGAGAGAGATTCATCCCATCCCATTCGTTCCTTCCAAGAGAGAGTTGAGAGATGTTCAGGTAGTCTATATCTATATCTATATCTGATTTTATGTTCTCACATTCCTCTTGGTTTGTTAGTGCTGAAGTGTGGACAGAAACAGAAGAAGACCCTCGATTGGACTAATTTACTCTAATAATTTACTATGTGTTGAAGCACTTCAATACTTCAATTCGGCCTTTAAAAGCAACTTCAGAATGATCGACGAAGACTCGGACTCGCCCGTCGCTTCCGAGGACGAGGATAGTGGTGAGTCATTCAAGAGTAATCCCTTCCAGAATTCTTACTGACAGATCTCACAAATCTCGCTTGAACGTATGGTGGTCGCATTCAAATTATGCGATCATATCATGAAGACCATTGAGTGATTACACACAGCCTAATTTTCAGACTCTTCCCTCGAGCTGGCAGAGATGGTGGACGGAGAAGAGGAAGAGGAGGATGAGGTCGTCGTCGAGAGGGATCTGACTGAGCGAGGTTTGCGTCTAACAATTTGTAAGAATCAAGCCAAAAAGTTTCATACGAAGATTCATTCAGCTACATAGTTCCACATGGTCCCCCGCCCCCTCGAATACCACGTGTACCACTACGGTAAATATAACTTCACAGCCCGTCTCGCCTCTTCCCGCCTCGAGAACGACTCCAACCTACAATGGTTCTTCGTCGTCTTCCTCACCGTCTTCCCCGTGCTTCTGTTCCTCTTCGTCTATGACTTCTACAAGAAACTCTTCGGTGAGCCTTCTGGTTGCTAGGGCGTACTAAAAAGGAATTGCCTGGTAGGCTTAGGTTAGCACTGAGATACCCCAGTGATTATCTTCTTCAGGTTCGTCTATGACTTCTACAGTACTCTTCCAGGTCAGATCGGGCCTGATGGCGTGATGAAACGTCGCTGAAGTCGACTGATTGGATGAATTTTCCATGTTGTTCCTATTACGAAATACATAATGATAAAGATTGGTAATAAATCTCCGATCCGAACTCAGAGTACAGTCTCATCTCAAGCCTAATATCCACTCCCTACTATACACACCCGACTAAAAAGTCCATGGAACAGAGAGACAATCCAAAGGAACACTGATGCTCCTAGCAACAGTGGGACGTGGCTTACACTGAGAGGAAAGGGGTAGCCATTCCCTTTTATTACGAATCTCGCCCTACTCAACGCTATGGTTGATCTGCGCGACTTCTACTTTCTCGAGTCATCTGATGACGAGGCGGACGAGTACTCCTTCGACTCTAATGTGGATGTCACTGAGGAGCTTATGTGGAAAAGTGAGCTTATGACTCCGTAAGAATGCATGTGAGGATGTAAGCACCACCTAGCCCAGTCGCTTTCGACTGTAAGATCGCTTGATAGAACCTTTACCTTTAAAGGAACAATAACGGAATATCGAGAGACTTTTCAGCTCGCCGCGACATCATTATGGAGACGATCAAGAAGAAAAAGGAGAACGACGAGCAGGAGTCTGCACTCTTTCGCCTATGTACGAGTATCCTATTGTTTGATACGATGTACCAATAGTAGAGTCGCGCGCTCTCTCACCGGTCAGACAGACGAGAGAGAGTGCGGAATGAAGAGGCGATTACCCGCATTTTGAACTCTAACCAACAGTTCTTAATGATACTATTCAGTCTCCCGTCTGCTCTCGTTCCTCTTCTATAACATTCTCCCCATTGTGATCTACTACATGGCGTGCAGCGGAATGCTTGGTATAGGTAGAGAAAGGGAAAGTCAGGATAGCTATTGTTTTCCAGATGCATTCTTCTCGCTTCGCGCTGTTGCGAGCCTCGTTATATGTCTCATGATCATTCCGACGACGATCGCAATCACCAGATGGAATCATTAATAAATTCGAGATCTCGATGTCTAAGACTTTGTTTCAAATGCATTCTACGCACTGTATTGTACTCGAGGGACGATGGGACGTTTGTGCTCTGATGATAAAGCAACTTATTCGTAATGAATACGTATAGTAGACAACTCGATTACTTGTTAATCCTCCAAGTCCGTCAAAACGGAGTTATTCAAATAGGAACTGTCGGTTACTACAGGTAACGGAGAGAGGGGGCAGACTGTCTCTCTTCATTATTACTGCTCTCTAGCAGTCAGGCAGATTGAGAGAGAACGTCGAATGAAGAAGGAAGTTCCTTGCGATACAATGGAGGAAGGAGACGTGCCATTCACCATTGAGATCGGCAGGCATCTATTCCCTAATGGCTCCGAGGATGGAGGTTCAAGACTTTCCCCAGTCCGAGAGGTTGGACGCCGAGATTGCTGAGCCCAGGTGCGAAATTGTCTGATAGACTGGGGTTTCTTCTTATTGTTGCCCAATGTGGGGACGAGATGAGGAGAGGGTAGATGAGTGATCTTTTCATTATCGTTTCGGACATAATGTCCTTCATTATTTCTCAGATTCGGACGGACTCAGATTTCTCAGATTGAGATTCTCGGAATATTTCACTGATTCTCAGATTCGACGTTGCACTCGGTGAAGAGATTGAAGAGAGAGACGAGCGCTTCAACGGACTACGGTTCTACGGTGAGTAGTCGTCGTCACGGTTTCGATATAATTGCGTAGCCAATTCCAATATAGAAAAACCTAATGGCATATGTCTACCAATGCCCCATACGTTTACTATTGGTAATGAGTATTTACTTTGCTTGAATTCCATTCGGTGTATTGGAACAAGGAGAAAAAGGATAAGTTGCAGTTCGCCAATTGGACGAACCCGAGGACACCGAACCGAACCGTATGTTGAAAAAATCTGGATATTTTCTCTATTATAAAATAATCTGATAATTCAGCGAGTTTCCACATCTGCTTATTCTGTGAAAAGCTCGCTGTGCTCATTGCAGTCTTCTGTTTGATATGTACGCTATTTAAACGAGAAGAAGCAACAACAGACTATGGTTGCTCATTTAGAGCAATGGTATCGGTTCTCCGTTCCATACGCCTTCTTGCATGTCAGACACAGCGAGAGAATATGAGCAGCCAAATATCAATCGTATTGTTTTTGCTATCGATTACGGAGATATGTTTGCAGATCTTCATCAACCGTCCATCGCTGACCTCTGCGTGCTGTTGGCTTTGTCGCTGTTCTTGGGCGCTATTCTGTTCTTCGCGTGTATTGCTGTGTTTGCGTTGTTCCTCCTGCCATTACTACCTGTCATCGTTAACTATGAGTGATCGTGAGATGGTCGTAAATAAAGTTGTGAGGCACAGCGAATTTCTTTATCGTTATGAAGCAACATTGCATGCGCTCTCATCGATTGGATAATCGAGCGCGCCTATACATAGACATTGCTCCTCAATCCGTCTCTAGGAACAGGGAGACGTGGCACTCGAGAGGAGGGAGGCAGTCCTCTCTCTCCCCCAGAAGCGAGTCATGGACCTCAACGACTTCTCCCTGTCGGATTGCTCTTCTGATGACGAGGCCGTCCCTGAGATCGAGCAGAAAGTGAATGGCGAAGACTATGTGGTGGTCGGGCACGCGAAAGGTGTGTTCATTCCATAATATGGATTTTGTGCAATAGAGCAATGCTTAAATCTTATCAGGTCCCTCCGAATTCGACAAGCTCAAATGCGACGAGTGTCCCAGTAATCTATACGTGCTCGGGTATTTCCGTAAGCTTCATTTGTCATCTTTTTCATATTTCTGCAAACAAATTTGGCCGTAAACGAGATAAAATCAGCGCCGTGCATCGTCCTCTGGGGACCGCCGCTGCTCTGCGTCTATGCCATCGCCATGGGCATCTTTGTCATCTTTGTCTCTGTCATGAGCCGCCGTGGCGTCTGAAGATACATTCTGGGGGTGGCAGATGTTGAATAAAGAATAGACTGACGTTGTTTCACATAGTTTACTTGTCAATTGTTTGCATGGAATGTATGCTTATCGTAGCCTACTCAGGTTATCTAGTGTGTGTCCTCCAAACACATGAGATTTAACAATCAGACCAGCCTAATTGAGAGCGGCTTCACTCAAAGAGAGGAACAGTCGGTTACTCCTGGTGACTGCAGAAGAGAGAGGGGCTCTCTGACTCTCTCATTCTTCTTGTTTTCTTGCAGTTAAGCAGAATGAGATAGTACGTCGAACGGAGAGAGTCGGTCCATGATTTCCATAAGGGGACGTGGCTCTCGATAGAAAGAAGAAGAGTCATTCACTCCCTCCTCGAATCTTCCTGCGGAGGATATGGACCTCGACAACTTCTCCGTTTCAGATTCGGAGGACGAGCTAATTAATCCGAGGTGAGCATGTTGCACCTATTTTTCCTGAAATGAACTTACTCAGGCCTGAAGAGCTGACATGTGAAAGACATGAGAAGGATCGTGCGGACAGGAAGCGCCGTCTGGGTTGGTAATATACTGTTTAAAAATACATTTTTGAGCAAAATGATGAGAAAAATTACTACAGAGAGTGAGCTGAAAGAACTTGAGAAGAAGGCAATTGCAGTGTTCAAAGGACCGAGTACGTTTTGAATTGTAATTAGCATATAAAAAGTAATCATATTCAGTGTCCCACCGACTGATTCCATTCTTCGGCATCCTCATGAATCTAGCGCTAATCCTGGGCATGCTGAACACGCTCTGTGAGCTATTCTAACATGTTGAAAACAGTTATTGGCAGAGACTACAACTTGCTTATCTTTACAGACCGCCACCCCTCGCCCACTGCTTCGCACTACTGGACGACGGGCTCAGGAGTAGCGCTCGTCCTCCTCGTCGGAACATACGCGCTGTTCCGCCCGGAACTCCGATACAATCATCGTCGTGCTGTTCGGGAACTGCGTGATAGGCTCGCGCATCTTGACCGACGATTCTGAAGGCCGGATTACGCAGTCTACTTTGTGTTTAACGACTCTCTCACTTTTGCATGCTCTCTCGCTTTTCCTGACCGACGAGAGAGCGTGCGAAATGAAAGTATCGTCAAATTTTGCACAGCCCTGGTTTATGCCAGATTGGCTTGCTGTGTGGTTAATTCCTGATAAATATTCGTTGTAATCGCCTTCAAGTGGCCTATTAGATCTCAATGATCTCTAGGCTGACAGAGAAGTGAAAGAGTATGTGCAATAGAGAGAGTCGGACCTCATAGCAACATGCGATGTGGCTCAAGTATCTAGGGAGGGACGTTCTTCCCTCATTCACTAGCAGAAGTAAATGATGGACGATGTCAACCTCGCGGACTGCTTCCCTGAAGAAGCCATTGCGGTCGAGCAGAAACTGATTCGACGCCGCGAGCAAGCGGAATTGGGTGAGTCCTTCCGTTTTGCTCAGAGAGAGCATCATCTATGCTCAACAGAGGTCCAACTAGTCATGGGGCAACAAGCAGGTCATTTTGAACATGATTTGGGATCTTCATGCCCATAGTGCTAGCAAACAGAGAAAACAATGCTCAAATCAGGCGTCTCCGAACTCGACAAGAAAGCAATCAGAGTGCGCCAGTTTTCCCGTACGTGATTTTCACCAGATTTTATCTTTTTAACGTTTTTCACTAGAAATAATCAATTTGTTCAGTGCTGCACATTCTCGGCCGCGGATCAACAATTGTGACAGAAGTTCTGGGTGAGTTATCTGATGTATTGAAGGATAATGTGCCATGATTATAATGATTATGATTTCAAGAACCTGCCATTCTAGGTCGAATTAGATGAGAGGCGTGTTATGATGCTCAAAACCTTTTCAGCTGCTCTCGTCGTTTTCATCGTCTTGTATCAACTTGTGAAGGAACTTCTTGGGATTGGGATGTAAACCGTTTTGTTGAATTAAGAGATGTACTCACTGTCACTAACCACAGTTTACTCAGCGACCAATCTCTTGACAACAGACCCGCATCAGAGTATCCAATCAGTACATCTCGAACGCATCTTTTCCTCTTCCTCTTCCCCCTGACAGCTCCAAGGAGAACAGAGATTCGTCAATGGCAACAGAGAGGGACGGGATGGATTCGCAGGGACTCTCTTCATTCCGCACACAATCTTGCCTCTCTGATCGCTGAAACAGTGCGGAGAAGGGGTAGACCGTTTCGTTTCTCCCATCCCTAGGAGGGACGTGGAAGCCTCGCTGTGACTCACTTGAGATCCACGGAGAAGCAGACTTTCACTATACGATTGAAATTATGCTGATCTCATTGCTGCGTTGTTCCTTTTCTTGGCCACGATTGTTCGCGTCTGAAAGTTAAAGCGTTATCTCCAGCCTTGCCCTGGGATAACCCGCATTTTTCTTTGAGGTCCATCAATGGACGAGTCCTCTAATGACGAGTTCTCCTTGTCTGCCGGAGATCAGGTGGCTGCCTCGGAAAAAGCGAATGAAGCTAATAAAGCGGATGCGATGTACTCGAATGGTAAGTATTTCAATGGAGATGACAAACTGAAATGTGGAGTGCGTGGGTAACTGTGATTCCAACTTTTAACTGGAATCGCTCACTCAATAGTGCTCGAAATACGAGTCTCCGTCTCTTCATTTTGCACGCTCTCTCGCCCGGCCTACTGACGAGAGAGCGCGGAGAATGAAGAGGCTTTGACTCGTATTTCGAGCTCTATCATTCAGCCCGCGAGAACTCCGGTCGTCGTCCCTCTACCATCGACCCCCTGCTCGATCTGTACTACAGGGAGAACGGAATCGAGCTGAGTGAGTGACTGCCAGAAACACGGCAATCTTCGAATAGCCTCTAGTACACTAATCCCAAGCCACTTATAATTGTGATAGGTAGAAAGAATGAGAAGCTTTTGATGGAAATCTATGCTTTAAACATGCAGGGGCCTCTTTCTTTCAGCTGAGGAGGATCGCAAGAAGCTCGCCGATGGACCGCTTGAGGAGGAAGTTAATGGTAGTGTTTTCAATTTTGGTTCTAAACGCTTCTGAGTGCTTTTTCAAATGGAAAAACGTATTCGTGCGATACACGTTATCAGTTCATTGTTTTTATAGACATACGGAACATGTAAAATTAAAATTGAATCAGATCTTAAATTATGCCCAGCACACGTTCACCTTACTCAATTTCCCTTCATTATTAATTTTCCCAATTAATACATGCGACTCATTAAGAGAAGAGTCCGCGCGTGCAAGTAAAGTTGAACGAGTCGTGTCATCGATCAAGTAACGCCATCCATCCATTTCCTCTCTCCGATATCCCCGGGTGGTCAAGAAAACCTCATCAGCGACTGCCTCGTTGACGTTGAGTATAGCGAACTTATAGCCTGTTGATTGTTGAACAATCTAAAGTAATAAATTAATATACATGGGGTAGACAAAAAGAATTAAAAAGGTCTTGAGTCTAAGTAAGTGCACAAACACTGTAAGCAATTGTAAGCATACCTCAAATGCATCCAAAATACCCTTAGATGAGCATTTCATATTCCACAATTCGGCGTGGTTTGTCATGGAGACAATATGGGCGAGTACTGCGTCGTTAATAGCCGAATCATTCATTACTACCCTGTAAAACTGTCAGATGCATCTAGTCATGTGTGATTTCTTACCTGGACAAGGCTTCCGATAATATTTCTATCTAGTCTTAATTTGTCTATCTTTGGAAACTTCAATAATGCATTCAATACGCAGTCAATATCGAACAATGCGGTGATTTGTCCGTAGGTAGACAAGCGTAGCCAAACTTGAGCTTTCTCGAGATTAAGGCGTTCGAATAAAGTGTTTAGGAATCTGTAAAAACCAAATCATAAGCGTGTTCTCTCTTCTGAGCAAAACATAAGAGATGTAGCAAAAGTACCGGCACATACCGGGAGTCGAACCCAAGGAATAACCAGGAATATATAGAAAGAAAAGTACTATTTCGTCCGCACATTATCGCATAGCGCATCAACGCAGATTTTGTTGAATTGTCTCTCGTTTAGAAATTTTGCGAGCGCTTCAAATTCGATATTGGACTCGTAGGAACTGCGTTGTAAAGGGCGTTCGCTTATTGAAACTCGAACAGGCACAATTTTTACTCTCAAAGTATGAGCAGTAGCTTTTCTGAACAGTCTCATATTGTGATAGACAGGAAGTATTGGACAGGACAAGTCCTCGCGAATAGCATATTCAGTGTCGGGAGCCTTTCCTGTTATGCTGAGAGCTTTAAATTCCTTAAAGGTTTATATTTTACCAATGAATTATTATATTTGATGACAGAAAAACAAACCACAACAATCTCGATAGCATCAAATATCTTCTTTCCTATTTCAAAATCGATTTCACGAAATCTTGAGTATGAAATTCCCAGAGGAGCTCGTTCTTGGGTGGTGAGCTCTCCAAATATCATGAACAACAAATCGTCCGGGAGAGGTGGGATGTAGGCCTGGTAATATTTACTTGTGAACGAAAACTATAAGCAACACAAAAAAAAATCTGTAACCTCATGGAGATCCGTCTCAGCTACTGATATTTCGTCGAGATTGCTCGCCGTTGATGGAGGAACCATCGTGTTCTAATAACGAACGGGAGTAAGTCCCTCCCCAGAGTGAATGTCCAGAGTCTAACGAGTCGATTGAATTTGAAGCGTCCCTCGGAGATTGGCGTATCTCCTGGCATAGCTCAAGCTGTGACAGTTGCACCCCTTTTTATCTAACCGGCATTGTGCCATGAATCTTCCATTCAAAATCTTTTTTCTCATTCAGGCCTCTCCCGGGCGGCTCAAACCCTCGTGGATTGCAATTATTTTATCAACACGAAAGCAAAATTTACATTTCCATATTCTCTCAATCGCAAACAACAAACAAAACAAGGCCCACCTTATTTTTTCATTCAGGCCTCTCCTATGCCGCGCAAACCCTCGTGGGCATCTCAGCCGGCTGCCTGCTGTCGTACTGCGTGGCGCATTGTGAGTTGTTTTTGGTTAGAAGAATAAGACAAACAACTTATTCTAATAGAAATGATAGCTTGAAAATATCGATCTAGAAAAAGAGCAATAACTTTCTGAATCTTGTCCACGATGGATTCATCTTCTTCCGTTTCGAATACCATTTCATTCCAGTCTATGGCTATACCACCGACAAGCTGTATGTGATGATCACCGAGATCGTCGGAAATCTCACTGGAACCATCACTGATTGAGAACAGCTGGGAATGTGATATTTGCCAAAGTGTTATATCGAATAAAGCCTACCTATAAAGCGTTCAGTTGGGAGCTCAATCAGTTGAATCCCGATTGCCCTATCAATGAAGTATTTAACTGTATCCAATAGTCTATCTTCTCTCTATCGTCCCTCTACGGATGCCTCTCGCGCGCCGTCAATCCAATCTGCGTTCTTCTGTCTCTATTCTCCGAGGAAATCCGTATTTCCGCTCCGTACTTTCCTCAATCAGACACTTCTCTATTGCCTTTCCCTCTTCTTGTTCCATTCTCACTTGTCCATTGTTGAATTGTAGTAGGATTACTGCCAATAGGATATGTTTCATGCGCAGTATTACTATTATGCTCATCTACAGACTGATTCCGAATCGTTCGTTGAGGGCACAAAAACAATTTCCAGTGAATGTGCTAATGCCGATGAGCACCTCCAACACGCGCATCATTGCGGTGACTGCCGGATTTTGTGAGTTTATCAACCAAATTGATCCTATCCACCTCTGCCTGACCAACAACAGCTTTCACCGTCAGCAAAATAGAGTCTCCAAGCAACTCCATAAACTCTTCATTTTTCACTAACGCTGGTGTATGAATGGTTGAATTGTAAACAGTGGAATTGAATTGAATGCTGAGCAATCACCACTAATTTCATCCCTTTCAGTCTGGGTCTTTCTCGCGTTTGCTGTTATTCTGGCGGTTCTGATAGTCGTGAGCAACTGCCCGAAACTCGGAATGCAATCGAAGAGCGGGAGACCCTGATTAATGAGATAAATATTGTGAAATAAAAAAGTTTTTTCCAATCGTTTTGCGCCTTCACTTTGCATAGAGACGATTCTAGTAGCCATGAGCAACAGCCCAAACTCAAGTAAAAAACTGTAGTCAAAGGATGGGTGAACAACGTTTATCTTGACACATATGAAATCATCATCATCTACCAAGTCAACCCGTGCATTATGACAATGAGATTCTACTCGTAAACATTTTACTGGAAGAAGTGTCATAATCGCCGCGCCATTCTCCCAATGGCCTCGAGTCGCTTTTTCAAGACTCTCGTCTCCATGTAATCCAATAGCTTTGCCTTCCTCTCGTTGGATATCTTCAAGCGAGAGTCGAAGTGCCATTTTTCTTGGCCGAGCTGAATGCGGTCCAAATAGGTTTCAACTAGGGTTGACGAAACGAAACGGAAAACGGAAAAGCCGAACTTTAGATTCAATTATCCCCTTATTCCGGAATGGGCGAGAATCGAACAATGGCCGTTCCGGAACGAGAGTCGATCCGTACTAGGATTGACCGTTCGGAACGGAATGGCGAAAATCCGAACTTTTAATCCAATTTTCCTCTCATTCCGGAACGAGCGAGATTCGAACACAGCGTGTCAGAGGGGGTAGATAATCCAATTATCGCGTCCGAGGCCAAATGCGTGTCTCTTTTCCCCTCCTTGTCATTCTCGCCTCGCTCGAGTGATCGGAGCGGTCATGAATCAAAATGAGAAAGCTTTTCGCTCAAAATGACCCGTTTGATAAATGGGTCTCAGTGAAACGTAACCAATTCATTCGAAGTAGTTCGCCGTGCCGCATTTTGGTGTTCCTCATACGGGAAACTAAATAACACACCTGCCGTGCATAGGAACCCCTACACCATTATCATGAAAGGTTATCCAAATGAACCGAGCTACATAGTTACCGGAGCAGATTTTAAAGTAAATGTCGTACATTCAAGTTAAGCATGAAAATATGGTAATTTCTGCATGTTTTTCGAAAACAAAGCCATTTGTTAAATATCTGCTCCGGTAACTATGTAGCTCGTTTCATTTGGATAACCTTTCATGATAATGGTGTAGGGGTTTCAATGCACGGTAGTTGTGTTATTTAACTCCGAATATGTAAACATAAAAATCGTCATGGAAGCTTTCAAAAATAATTAATCATGCTAACAAATGAAGAGAGGTACAATAGAGTATAGTTAAACAATTCTGATATTTTTGATTTGCATGATTGCTTCTTATCAGTAAGTTATGGGATATGCTTCACGGATATTTCTTAACCGTTGTAATCGAATGACCATGAAAAGGGGTCGGACACGGAGAACAAAGGAGTTTTCCCCCTCCGACACGCTGTGTCGAACAATAGCCGTTCCGGAACGAGAGTCGAACAATGGTCGTTCCGAACTCATTCCGGATCGACTCATTTTCCGAAATACGAGTGGCAGAGCGGTGTGAAATGATAGAAGGCAATTAGAATGAGTTATGTTTCAAAGACACGTACATAAATCTATTGAGAAAGTGAAAGTAATTTCATCCGATTTTTTGATTTTCGGATATGTTTCACTCTTGCTAATCCGTTCCGGAACGAGCAAGAGTAGAACAAAGGCCGTTCCGGAACGAGAGTCAAAAATCCACTCTCATTCCGGAACGAGACTCATTTCGCACGTACTATATCGGACGTTCCGTATTCCGAACGGTCAACCCTAATCCGTACCCATTCCGGATCGATCATTCTCCGAATTTCGAGAGCGGAAAGCGGTGTGAAAGCAATTCTCAGGTTACGTTTCACAAGGAGATGTGGTCAAAAGAAATTCAGAAATATCGAAGTTTACACCACTTTTTGAGTCTCAAATATGTTTCACTCTTGCTAATCCGTTCCGGAACGACAGTCAATCCGACCTCGTTCCGTCCCTATAATTGGATTAGTTCCGGAACGAAAGGATTTTCGCCTATTTTCCGTCGGCCGTTCCGTAGGCCGAACGGATAACCCTAGTTTCAACCACTATAGAATAAGCGGGAAACGGAAATCAGGTAATAGTGACGAGTTGAATAACCAAAAAAATATAAAAATAATATCACCTCGCATTTCGCGATGTCTAGCTTCTCGAGAAGTGGAAACGTTCGCGCCATTCTCTGGGTTGGATCCCACTGGTAGAGCTGGTTGTCGGGTCTGTAATAGGGACTTTGTCAGACAACTTGAGGGAATATGCTTCACAGTCAATCGTATTTGATAAGAGTTGATTAAACTTCCTGTGAACTCAAATGTCAAGACTCGAATGTCAAGCATCCCCCTTTCTAAACCTTGTTAGCCTCACTGGAGGATTGTTGGAACTACATTGTAGCTCGTGAAACTTGAAGGACCAATTTCGGCTCTGTACGGATTTGCCGGACCCAGGCGATTTTGCCGGACCCAGGCGATTTTGCCGGACCCAAGGGATTTTGCCGGACCCTGGCGATTTTGCCGGACCCAAGAGATTTTGCCGGACCCAAGGGATTTTGCCGGAACCAAGTAGAGCCTTAATGGAAAAACTCTGAATGGAGCATATTTTCACTCTATTGCATAAGGATGACTTAATACCAGGCAATATAACGCACTAAGCGTGTATCTCGCTTCAAGTTCGACGGAGAAGGTCATTCGAGGTGGCAATGCAATGCATTTTGTATATTGTGCAATAGTTCCATTACGATAGTAATTTCATAATACTTGAAGACTTCATAATACAAAGGTCACAAATCTTCGAATAATTCCTGGGGCATCGATTGTCACCTCTACTGACTTTCTCCGTCGAACTTGAGGCGAGTTACACGCTTAGAGCATGATGTTGCCTAGTATTACGTCGTCCTTATGTAATCTATATGTTTGGAATAATATGGAACAAAGCTCGACGCTATCTTGTGAGGGACCCTATAGTCTATAGGCTATAGACTATCGAAAAATGCATAAAATATAGGGGTTAAATATTGTGCCAACCACCCCTGATTAGAGTGTCGAAATCAGCTATTTTCCAGCTAATGACTAGCTGGTTCAATTCTTAAACAGCTAGTCATTTAAGAAACGATTTTATCTCTCACTCATTTCGACTTCGCAGCTAGTCGCTAAGCGGTCCGACTAGCTGAATTGACAAGAATGAGTGGGAATTGGGGTGATCATTCCTTTGAAACACAATTGAATTTACCCATTTTCACTGAGCCCGCTCGCGAGGTGTGAGAAGAGTGAAAATGAGCCAGCTATTCGTCAAATAAACAGCTAGTCATTTACGAATCATTCCAGCTAGTCGATTAGCATTTCACTGATTCTAAATGACTAGCTGGTTAGAAATGAAGTGACTAGCTGTCTATTTTCGACACTCTACCCCTGATTTTACTCGATTCTTAGGCGACACACGTGATAGAGTGGATAAAAGCTGCAATCAGAGGTTTTTCATCAACGCTGTACTTGGGTCCGGCAAAATCGCCAGGGTCCGGCAAAATCCCTTGGGTCCGGCAAAATCCCTTGGGTCCGGTAAAATCGCCTGGGTCCGGCAAAATCGCCTGGGTCCGGCAAATCCGTACAGAGCCCCAATTTCTGGCCCGATAGAGCGCGCTTTCTCTTCAACTCTTTCCTTTTTCCTTATAACCAGGAAACTGCGGCTTCCTTACTCATCGATTCACGGTTTAGGACGGGGTAGTTCCCAAATTGGATAATAGTCTTAATATTTTTCAATCTCGCAGGTTTGATAGGTGAATTATGGTCTATCAATCACATCTGACCAGCTAATCGGACAGCTACCCAGCTAATTTCAAAATCCTTATTTTCGAAACTCACAACTGCCCACTATCCGTCCGATTCTTATCCAGCTGTTTCTCCTTAACAGCGTGCACCATGAAATCGTCGTCGGACCAGCGACTTCGCAGCAACCAGAGGTCTCGTACCCACGCCTTTCCCTGTAAATCAAGCTGCAGCCGTGTTGAAAACGTTTCTGGCTCATTTCTGACGCCTCAAAATAGTGACGAACCTTTGGCAGTATTCTTAGTTTGTGCTCATCATAGTTGATCCGATCCCCGAAGATGAGTCGTGTGCATGCTTCCATCTCGAAGAGGGTGGAGTAGCCCTGGAAATATCACTTTGAGTTTCTAAGAATCCTTTTTTCGGCTCAAACATCGCGCTCATTTTCCTTCTTTCCCCTTCAACGCCTATTTATGGAACTACGGTCCACAGCGTGTCAAAGTGAAAAAATCCTTTGTTCTCCGCGGCAAATCACTGTTCATGGTCAATCGCAGACAATACTTAAATGAAAACTGTGAAACGTATTCCGTAACTTACTGATAAGATAAAAATGCGTGAATCCAAAACAACAGAGTTATCAATTTATGAGCTAAGATGACCCTCCATCATTTTAGGCCTGATCGGTTATTTTTGAAATGTTCAAATAAAATGGTTTTCATCGTTCATATTCACGTAACTTTTTCCGCGAGCTCGTTATTGGAAACCCCCACACCATTATTATTTTCGGAAGCCTTAGAAGATTCTCTAGATGGCTGTCCACTCGGATTTTTCACGATATCATATCATATCATATCATATTTATCCTGACATCAGGCAATGGGCCTGCAGGAGGTGACATCATTGGGGAGGGGATTGAGATCTTCGTTCTCAAAGTGTCGGAGGGTCAAGGGTTGGGATCTTCTTAAATGTGTCATCGCAAATGTCCGTCGCTCTTAGTCGATTGATTACGTTTGAGTGTTGAAGAAGTCCATCCAGCCGCCGAAGTCCTGACTTGCGTGGTTTAGAATAAACTCACGAAGCAGTCTTCTTGAACGGGCCTTTCTTAACGGTAGATCACTTGAGTCGATGGGAATCCGTCCTTGGTCCTCCTCTTGATGTCCTCTTGGTCCCCTTAGAAGATTCTCTAGATGGCTGTCCACTCGGAATTTTCACGATACATTAGTTTATTTTGAGAAAACGGTGTATTTAGATTATAAATGCGTTTTTCTCAAAATAAACTAATGTATCGTGAAAATTCCGAGTGGACAGCCATCTAGAGAATCTTCTAAGGCTTCCGAAAATAATAATGGTGTAGGGGTTTCCAATAACGAGCTCGCGGAAAAAGTTACATTAGTGTTAACCATTTCCACGATGCCTTATGAGACACTATCTGAGAAAACCGAGCAATTCCACCCCCCGGCCGTACAGGGAAAAATAGAAAATTCTGAAAAAAATGCCCTAGAGGTATTTTATGACGTAGAAAACGAAAATCCACCTTAGAAAGCCGTACCTCTAAAACCCGAATTTTTATGGGGCACTCCACTTCGTCAGGTGGTAAAACCTAACTTTCCAACGGAGCTCTGAATCATCCAACAAAGTACATAACCTTCTAGATATTGATAAAAGAAACTTTTTTGCAGAAGAGAGTGAGAATCTAGCTCGTCTTAGAAAAAAATTATCGTCATTTTGAGTCAAAAAGTGGTCATTAGCTCAAAAAGGAGTTTCGGGGTTTCATTAAAAATGGTTTTATTCGATTCCTCGTTGAAAACTACCCCAGTGAACATTTTTTCAAGAAGAATTTATTTCCCCTAAGGTGCCAACCAACTCGCCGAAGAGGGCCGACCCGATGATTTTCGACTCTTTTTGTCGATAAAATGCGAAATTAAGTCAGTTTTGAGGTGCTTATAGCGTATTTACATCAAAACAGCAGGGAATCACTAAAAGAACCACAATTTGTTCACTCACAAAAATTTAATTTTTTATGACCTCATCATGGGGCCTATTTTGCATGTTAAAATTAGTCTAATCGATAGCTGAATCCAATGAGTTTAAGCGGTGTCTTGTAGACACCTTGTATGTGTATCAAAATATTTAGGAGCGGGGCTTTCTAACTGCCTGAAATTTTAGATGTGTACCCTTGAAAATGCAAAATGGTGAATTTCCGAAATTGAATTATGCTTATTATTGGTTATTTTAGAGTGAAGAACTGACATATTACATCAATTTTGAGTAATTTGTTATTGATATGATCTAGCTACACAAAGAGAAAGCGATTTAAACACCTTCCGCAAAAATTAATTTTTTAGGCTCTGAAAGTCGGAATTTTTGAAATGGTGCTAATTGGTGTTCTATCAGCTGGAATATAGTCTATTCATCACGAAACACTCAAAACAGATGTATTATGTCAGTTCTTCACTCAAAAATCACCAATAATAAGCTTAATTCAATTTCGGAAATTCACAATTTTGCATTTTCAAGGGTACAAATCTAAAATTTCAGGCAGTTAGAAAGCCCCGCTCCTAAATATTTTGGTACACATACAAGGTGTCTACAAGACACCGCTTAAACTCATTGGATTCAGCTATCGATTAGACTAATTTTAACATACAAAATAGGCCCCATGATGAGGTCATAAAAATGAAATTTTTGTGAGTGAACAAATTGTGGTTATTTTAGTGATTCCCATTTGTTTTGATGTAAATACGCAATAAGCACCTCAAAACTGACATAATTTCGCATTTTATCGAAAAAAAGAGTCGAAAATCATCGGGTCGGCCCTCTTCGGCGAGTTGGTTGGCACCTTAGGGGAAAGAAATTTTTCTTGAAAAAATGTACACTGGGGTAGTTTTCAACGAGGAATCGAATAAAACCATTTTTAATGAAACCCCGAATCTCCTTTTTTAGTTAATGACCACTTTTTGGCTCAAAATGACGATAATTTTTTTCTAAGACGAGCTAGATTCTCACTCTCTTCTGCAAAAAAGTTTCTTTTATCAATATCTAGAAGGTTATGTACTTTGTTGGATGATTCAGAGCTCCGTTGGAAAGTTAGGTTTTACCACCTGACGAAGTGGAGTGCCCCATAAAAATTCGTGTTTTAGAGATACGGCTTTCTAAGGTGGATTTTCGTTTTCTACGTCATAAAATACCCCTAGGGCATTTTTTTCAGAATTTTCTATTTTTCCCTGTACGGCCGAATGGGATTCTTCTCAGATAGTGTCTCTTATTTGTGCAAATCGAATGAGTTTCACCGAAACAATGAATGAAAACTAACGAATTTGTTTCACTTTCAACGAAATGTACTCTAATTCCCTAAATTCCGACCGCGCAGCTCACTCAGAAAGAGGTAAAATGGTAGGGGAGAGAAAAGAGTCACGAAATTTCGTTTGCCGCAATTTTTGCTCCGTTACACGCTGTGCGGTCTAGTGTAAAGAGCTTAGAGGGATCAGTTAATGACCAAAAGCGAGCTTTCCCTGCTTCCTTGTCATCAGGGAACTACACTTCGTACCCAATATTATCACCTAGCCCTGAATACTGGACAACGTCAGTGGCACTCACCGTGGCCACGTGGACTCACGTGGACTTGTTCCATATCTCCTTGCATTCTGTCCAAGTTCCCTTGCCCGAATCCAATAAAAAGGATAAAATCAGAAAAAAACATACCGTGGACTTGTTCCATATCTCCCTGCACAGAGATGCGAGTCGCACCTTCTCCGGGACGAGTAATTCAACAAGGAAGGGCTGAATGATTGGAATAGACTACGATATGATTATAAATATGCTTTAGCATGCTTTAGCATAGGATGGATAAGGTGAACGAGGAAGGGCTAAAAAAGTTTTTGCGATCCAAGAATTATGCATACCTAGCGTAGTGATTCCCCATCGAATCTGTTTGCACCAAGCTCCTTATTTCAAACTTGAAATTGTAAGATAAACTAACGTGCAGCGCGCCATTATCTGTTCCGTGGAAGCTCTTGGGCAGTTTGAATTCGTAATCGGCAAAGCGCTGGACGAAATCGCGTCCAAGCTGAGTGTTACGGACGAGATAGGAGTTGGCGCCGACCTGAAATTAATCCGTTGCATCATACGTGGAACGATAATTATCCTGTTGCTTAATCGGATCTCGTAATTGTTCTTGCCTCGAAATTGAAGAATCGATCAAATAATGTGATGTCGTAGTTAGGATCGATGTAGCGCTCGATGAGTCTGAAATGAAACGCATCCTTCGTCCTTTCTTTTATCTCATTGATGTCACGCACATATTCGGATTGACTACTGCAATGTTTCCATCAAGAATGAGCATAATCTAATCTCTACCGGAAGAAACATACAAATGTCCCCAGTATGTATGTGGAGAGAGAGACAGAGGGAGAATTTCGTAGTTAGTTTTGATGCTCACATATTCGGATTAATCACAGCAATGTCTCCATCCAGCACCAACATCCACGAGTCCTTCTTCAACTGTGTCTCCATGAGTCGAGCGATGCAGCAGTGGCGGCGGAAGAAGAGCTGGAAGAAGGAATCATAGCGGGATTTTGTATCCTCGGGCGAAGTAGACATATCCATCTCGGACTACTGAATTAACTAAGCAAAATGTGGTATGAGTAATGGTTGTCGTCATCGTCATTGAACTATCGTTGTCCGCCATATCGTATTTCATTTTGCAGCCGATACTCACATCCCTGTGTTTCCCGCACTCCTTGTATTTGGCATCGGAGAAGAGATGGAATGGATACGAGTGAAGTTTGGCGTAGCACTCGACACTATAAGAAAAGATTGATCGTTAGATATACAGAGCCTGACTTCAAGACACCCTTGCTAAGCAATCCACGAGTTCTATGGATCGTTGAGGCTGGAGAGGTAATGAACAGAGACAGAACCTGTTAAGCGCAGTGGCATAGTTCTCCAGTGGCGTTCCCTCCGTGTAGACGATTACTAGAGAGATGTCGACGGACTTGTTCACTCTTCGAGATGGTGTGAGAAGATACGAGTTAGAGCCAGAAGTTGCTGGCAATATCGAGGTCGTATCGACGTGGTTCAGCTTCTGTTTGTGTGGAGGCTCTCGTGGCGATTCCTGAGATGGTTCGGGCTATGGAGAGCGCTTCCTAGATCGTTCTCTACATGATTACTCGTCTACTAGTATTCTCGCACTGTTACCTCGAGCTGTTAAACGTTTGTGGGACACTTTTCGAAGGTCGGAACTGTTCAATTTACAAGCATGACTCACCTCGGAGAACAATGATGGCGTTAGAGTGAAATAGGCCAGCAATGTCATCGATGAAAAGCACACCGTACCGAGAAGCAGAGTTGATGATGCCATCATCTGAATATTATTTGGACTGTTTAGAAAAGGTTATGTGAAAGTGATTGAATAAATGATAGCGGGTAAATTTTCGATCGCAATTGAAACGGGTTTGCCTGGTAGTGTGAACTAAAATTGGGTGATCTAACAAAAACTCGAAAACTTCAAACGCGGAAGATGAAACGCGCTATGGCCAGAAAGGGGGGCTTTGGTGCGTAGGACGGGGCTCCTGAGTACTTGCCCCACTCTGGTTGTCAGGAAACGATGGGGCTGTTTCGGTGGCTCTTTCAGTAACAAGGGGACTAGAATGAAACCTCCGAGTGCCAATGAAACTTCTTGTTTTAATTTTGTCGTGCTTAGTAGAACACGTTGTAGACGTGTATACTGTTTATCTGCAAGATAACAAAAAGGATAAAAAAGCGAGAAAGAGGCCTTAATGTGGGATTCATAGTCGACAAAAGCTGATGGATCACTCTCTTCATTCGTCGCACTGACTCGCCGGTCGACCGGCTGTGAGAGAATGAAGAGAGTGATCCATCAGCTTTTGTCGACTATGAAGGGGGCATAAATGAGAAGCAATGAGCCAGCGACCATGGTGTTAGGGCACGCGAAGAGTCATCAAGGCTCTGTTCGTTTCACCGCAAAGAAAATACTGGATACTCTCACTTGCCCGTGTTTCCTCGCTTCTCTGACTGGCGAGAGATCATTTCGAAGTAAGAGAGACAGCAGACTCAATAGCAGAGGGCATCGAGACACTTGAAAGAGAACCAGACCAGACATCCTGAACATACCGACCCTACCGTCGTTTAAATCAACGAGATATTGGAGTAATGATACGAGTCTCTACATTTCGCACGCTCTCTCGCTTCTCTTACTGGTGAAAGATCATGTGAAATGGAGAGACGAGAACATTGCTCAGATATTGAGCGAGTCCGGCGCCTATCGAATTTGATGGGCACTAATAACGACAAGGAGAACAGTCAGATTTTTCCGAATCGTACTTGTACTGCTAAGCTAACGAAATGAGTGTGCGCACGGCGCATAGGAAAACAAAAGATATTCGCTTTCTCATTCCAAGATGATTCAGCCATGCAGATTGAGGTTGTAGGAGGAGTGCTTTTGTCTGTTTTCCCCGTAGACAACTGCTGAGTAGATAAAAGGAATAAAGGATTCTGAAGGAGTACATAGTAGTTCGTCTGGCCAAAATGAAACTGCGCTTATCTATATCGCCACAAAACTCCTGCTGTTGCATCTGCTCAGTAAATTCGGCCGTCCATGCAGAAAGGAGAGCAAAGAATGGCGTTTTACCGAATGATAACGAAATGAAAAGGATTACGTCCGGATTATTCTGTACTTTTGATATGTGCGTTCAGGCTGTGGTGAGATGAGCTAAAATCGTGACTATTTACCCTTTATCACCGGCTGACCTCGCATTGCCACAGTCTGTCGCAGAATCTCTTTGAATAGTAAAGTTAGTATTCTCCTATCCATAAAAGCACTGGATGGATAGTTTGAAGAGGAATCTGTGCGAGAAAATACGATATTCGAAAATTTAAAAAATTGTATGGTGGATTCACGTGAGATCGCGAGTGACAAAATCGTCAATCGGAACAAGGGAATTGTGTGGGGAATTGTGTGCTAGTTCGCATAGAGTATTGCCATTTGTGCCCGTCCTGTTGAGAACCAGAAGAAAGGAACTGTCTCTCCCGTCATTGCGACTATGACAAGGAAAGGAGACCAATTCCCTGACCCGAGAACCCTCAAAATGACTATTTCGCAGAGTTAAGAACACCCCTCGGACACCGCATCTTGATCAGCGCCCAGAAAGCGACACTGATAATTATTGTATTGTATTGTATTGTATTTGTGCTCATCTTGTGCTCCGATGCTGTGAAGCATTCTGCTTGTGACCATCCTGCCCTCCAGGTCTGATCTTCTAACGGGTGGCACTACTGGACAACCGATGATTTGAATGGAGTGAGTGATGTGCAGGTAGCGTGGTTACTCAGAAAGAAGCGTCTATTTCCTAAATTTGAGTAAAGAAAAGTGAGTTTGTCTAACTTTCCTCTGTTTTCCTTATCTTATTTCCAAGACTAACTAATTTTTCCAGGTATGAAGCTGACCCTACTACTGTTGATGAGCAGTTTATGCGCTATCCAAGCGCGCATAATCTCTAACTCGGACAATGATAACTACGATGTCGTCGAAGATGGAGAAGGCGTGGATGAGCCGCAATTCGAGCTGTCAGAGCGAGTCAAGAGTGAGCAATTAAATAATTAATAATTGATAATTAATCTAATTAATTTCATCTAATTAAGACTTCCTGGCAGCGCTCCGATCCGTTCCATGTAGTCATCCCTATACTTGGCCTCGTCGGGACCTGAATGCTCTCAAATCCTTCTTCAAACGGATCGAAGCTTACGACTTTACCAATATTCGCAGCGTCAGTTGTGTTATTTCACGTTATAGCCTCGCGCACAGGTCGCCAATCATTTAGGGACAGCCTGAATTGGCTTGGGGTGGCTGAGCCCGCCTTTAGAGGCGTTAGTTGATTAGTTATCTGTGAAAATACGACTAACGCACACTTTTAGAATCTCTCATGGCTGAAAAAGCGTTCGCAACGATCCCATAAGCTTGTTCACCCAATCCTATCATATTTCGATGACTGCCTGAGACACTTGCGAACGGATGAGGCTCGGGAGATCATGGTGGAGGTAAGTAAAGCCCCCTTTTCCTACGATCCCAGCCACTGGGAAATAATGAAAAAAATTACCCAGTGGTTGGGATCGTAGGAAAAAGGAGCTCGGACTCGTGCTTTTGTTCTACTGTGCGCGATGGAGTCCATGCATGAATATTTGATTTCAGTACGCGAGAATTCTCATCAACTCCTCGAAGAATGGGCGAAATAACATGAAAGAGGTGTGTTAAACTGCTCTTTTTTGTCTCCTGAAACTATACAATCTCACGAAATGGTTGCAGATGGATGAATTCAAGAAAGTGTATGACGCCATGTCGGAAGATGCATACGAGGACATTCATGACGCTTTCTATGAGGTCGCCAACACTGAATTCATGACTGAGGTCAAGGAAGTTGGAGAGAAGATCAAGCGCGGAATCTGCGATGAGCAACCATCTGTTTAAATTGTATCTGTTTCTTTTAAACCGTGACTGTGCTTAAATTTTATTCATCTTCACATGAGATAACAATAAATTGTTCAAGCGGAATGTACACTCGTTACAATTAGACAACATTTTGAGAGAAACTGATGGCAACAACGGGAAAAAATAGTTTGTTTCGTTTATATGCGCCCATATCGATTGTTCTGATGCCACTGTATTTCATGCTCAATCCGGCAGCAACAACGGTGGCGAGCCGAGGTCTGAAATTGAAGTGTAAAAGCGTTAGTAGAGCGATTGCTCGCCACGAATATTTTCGTAAACTCCTCCGCATCGTTTCGTTGGTGGGGTCAGCGCAGTTTTCCTCTCGAACGCTTCACAGCAGCAACTGCGTTCATGCTGTTGGAGCGTCGCTAGTAGGGTGCCGTCTCGTGAACCTAAAAGCATTTTAGAGCACTTTAGAGCACACGGCTGATGACTACGATGATTTTTACTTAAGTTATTTGAATTATTGATGTTCGAATCACCATGGATCTCACCTCCGAAGGCGTCCTCAAGCAAGGGCGCGGAGGGCGGTGTGCGGGCAAGAATTTCGACATCTTCACCGACATCGTCGTTGCGATAACTGCGCTCGTGCAGCTGCAGCGTGGCCAGTAGTTCTATGCCTTCGGATGCGGAGCGACCACTCTGCAATTAAGGATGAAAAAAGTTTTAAACAACAATCAACAACTGACTTTTGCGCATGATGCATTATCTGAAAGCTGGACGAAGTTGGGTGGAAACTGTAATAGAAAACGTAAATGCTAAAAGTAATTCTACTCTAACCTCTGGAAGTTCAGGTACTGTAACCAGACATTGAAAATAGAGACACTCCTTCACTGACGCGTAGAAACACTTCGTTTTATGGAATATGTCCTGAAGATATCAGTATGGACCGAATACATACTCTCAAGTAGTTTACTGTGAATTGTTTCCTGCTATGCTCAAGAATCTGCTCAGGGAATAACGTATGAAGATGGAACGTGTATTGTTGTGCGATATCGTAAAGTTTGGAGATGTCGTCGAGCACCTACAAAA
Source organism: Pristionchus maxplancki (assembly GCA_900490775.1). NCBI lineage: Eukaryota > Metazoa > Nematoda > Chromadorea > Rhabditida > Neodiplogasteridae > Pristionchus > Pristionchus maxplancki. The sequence continues at coordinate 1,436,602 of LS551930.1, read as the reverse complement.
TATTTTACTTTGCCCTTATTCCAGTTCAAAAAAGCCTTTTAAATTTCAAAAAAATGATTGGAAAGGCAACTTCATGCTCACCCATCATGATATTTCCTGTGATACAATCTCCGTAACGGAATAAATATTGAATTGAATTGAATTGAACTTACGAGGCGCAAGGGTGCTAAAAGCATCTGTCCTTGAGCTCCGTGAGCAGACCAGTCGTGCGCCTTTGGAGAATTGAACACTGGAATGGGAAAAAAAGGTAAAGGTTCGGCCACATCAAGCGGTTTTACAGACGAAAGCGACTACGCTAGGTGGTGCTGGAATGGAAAGGGAGATCATTAGTTCAATTAATGCTCACCGTCCCATTGCAGCGACAGCAGACTGTCCATCAAGTTGAGAACCTCAGTGCAAGCCTCTAGCGATTCATCCGGTTTCCGTTGAATAGTGCGCAGGTCCATCCATGGAACGGAGAGATTTCCAGGAATTTGGTAGCACTGAGAATATTTCTTTGACTCGTTTTTTCCGATTTCCTACCTTCGAATGAAACTGCAATCGCTCAACTATTACTTTGCAGTATTGCGAATTGATTGAGCTGTAGTCTGGATCCCTAGTAAGTGAAAACAGTTAACGGAAGTTTTCTAGGAACTTGAATGAATAACAAAGTGCATACTTTTCGTTCATCTGGTCCCAGTAGCTTTCAAGCATGACGATTTGCTCAATGTGCCTTCAAAGCGAGAATTGGTTATGCTAATGATGTAATTTTCTGAATTTACTTACTCATGACTCTCATCGATAACGCTTGAGTGACCGTCTCTAATCAATGCGTGGAGCAAATGACAAAACTTCCAAGTAACGACAGCGTTTGATTCGAGGCGTATGGAGGGAAGGTTACTCCAGAAGAGAGAGCAGGACCTCAAATTGTTTCTAATCTCAAAGCAAATCTACAAACTCACTTCTCCTGATGAGTCCCGAGAATGAGTACTCGCGCATGCTTTGGTTTCAATCGAATCGACTGCTTGGTAAGCGCTTTCTTGAGCGATTCCTTCTGGAAAGAGAACTTAGATAGATCAATGAAACATATATCTTACCTGTTCTTTGATGAACGAATTGCGATTCATCGATAGAAAAAGTTGGAAAGCGAGTGATCAGAAAGAAAAAGTGTATGTTTGATCCTATCGAACGTGGCGGTGAATGACGATTTGCTTTCACACGTTTAGGCATAGTCTTTCTCTGCCCGGTCAGAGATAAGGGGGAGGCAGAGGGTCATTCAACACTCCCTATCATGCACAAATAGTCCCGAGGCTAGTGATAAGAGGTCGAACGACGAGAAAACAGTTTTATAATCAATATTTTACATATAAATACATTATTGGCCGTTTTGATCAATCAGATATCGATAAGAAGCTCGTAGGGTGGAGGATCATCTAAATATATTTTTTACATTTTAATTTCGATTTCACAAAATATTCGCAGACCTCTGACAAGATCAGGCAAGAGTATTCGGCTGGCAGCGAGAGTTCTTTCATAGTTATACGCGTGGGTCATACCAGTGAAATCGGGAGGCGTCTGGAGTTTCAATAATAAGTAAAGCTTGGGGAAATGTTTTACTTACCGTAGAAATATTAGGCATTTTCACGTGATGTGCGAAGTACGGATTGCTTCGCGCTTCATTGTAGAAATCGAGCATCTGGCGATGGGTTTCCTGCGAGTTATTTAATTGGAAGCAAACAACTGGGAAACAGGAAACCCTATGCCTGACCTGAAATCGCTTCACCTGCATCCAAATTGCAACTGGGGAGTAAATGGTATGGAGATAACCCATGAGGTTTACCAACAGATTATACAATTGTTCAGTATCGGAAATGACCTACAATGCCAATAAATTAGTTCAAATGACTCGAGACTACTTACTAGAATGAGCGGCGCTAGAATCGTCTGAATCTGCGAGTTGTGAGGACATTTTACATAATCGAGGAACTTGAAGACTGCAATTATCTATCATCCTCGGAAAAAGGATCAAATCCACCAACCCCTTCTCGGCAGCAGCAACAGACTCTTCATCTGGTCTAGAACATCGACTGTTGCTTCGAATGCGATACTAGGATCGTAGTATAGCTCTCGACGAAGACTTTCAGACACCATGAGGTTGCCAGGAATTTGCGGGTACTGCAACGAAACTTTCCCAACTTCTACAAATCAAAGATCAGTAGGCTTACTTTTCTATGAAACTCCAATCGCTCACAGATCATGCTGCAGTAGCGCTCGTTGATTTCTCCGTAGCCTGAATCATTATTGATGAGGTCAGTGATTCCCGTCATGATGTTGAGTAGACTGTAATCTCAATGTCACTGGTGCGGTTTCGCGGAAGGTGTTCATCGAGTGTGTAAGACGTTTCGGGGTAGAATCCCCATCATCAGTCCCCTTCCCGTTCTTTCACCGGCTACACTATGATTACGCCAGTCTACCGAAGAGGTGTTAGAAAAGGTCTAGGAGTTGGACATTCTCACCCGAAGCGTGCAGGTTCAGCCAGAAGTCGCCCGCTCGCGAGATGCGACGAATGTGGCTAAAACACTGGTTAGCAACTTGGGAAATGAATAAAACTTGTATGAAAATGAGCCATAAGATGCCTGTAAGCACACCTCTGACTATCCACCAACACACTTCCATGACCGTCTCTGTTATTCCTTTCTATTTTTACAAGCACATACAAAGACTACAGTCGAGGAATAATAAACATAGTACAGTTTCACTGTTTATAAAAATCACCTCTGACTGTCCGCCAGCACACTTCCATGGCCGTCTCTAATAAGAGCGTGGAGGAGATGGCAGAATTTCCAGGTGACAAGAGGATGCTTGTCCAGGGGAATCAGAGCGGTGGCACCCCAGAAGACCGAGGCTGATCTGTGAAGTGGTCACTAACGTAAGACATATAGAACGATGCTACTCGAAGTGACTGTATGTGAGTTTGAGTGTGACTGTATGTGAGTTTGAGTAGTTCAAGAATAAATGGGTAAATCGATGAATGAATCGATGTTTTATTCTCACCGTTCTTGATGCGTTCCCAAAATGATCAATTGTGCATGCTTCAGCTTCAGCGGAACTGCGTCTTTCGTTAGCGCCTTTTGAACAGATTGTCGCTGAAATTGCACTTTTTTTCTTAATAATCAGTTTCCATTGGGTCACAGCGGTTTCTTTGGTTCTAACTCAATCGATTATGAATCAACAATCGTAAGCGTCATGTGAAGGAATAGATAAGAAGGCCAATCGCTTTCATCACTAGCCTACCACATGTACGCAACAGCTGACCACTAGCCATATGATAAACTTGAGTACCTGATCCTTGATGAACTTCTCGTGGTCCATGGAGCACTTTGATCGTTAGAAAAGGACGAGATATTGACAAATACGGATAGATGACAATCCAAAGAGGGTCAAGCAGCTGATAAGACGTCGCGTGATCTGTTAGTTTGTTAGCCGACGTAAATCAGATGAAGAGAAGATCTAATCAAGTCGAATAACTACTGACTAGGAAGAATTATGTGTCGAGAACATGCAATGGTAAACAATTCGCATTGCTCATCGGTCGTTAATACTCTGCAACGCCATAGTCAACAATGATTCAAAGCAACAGTGTGTAGAATCGATGTGCGTCGATGTGTGTCAATTATTTATCTGTGATTTCTATTCTTGTCCAGATGCATTTTAATAATCAGTTCACAAAGAGATCACGATAATCATTTATCATTCGTTGCCTGCGAAGTTCAACCAGAGCACAATGGCAAAATCGGGGAATGGAATGAATGCGAACCCGTGAATACAACATCTGAATCGTCGAAGAAATAACTATAGAAAGACGCCGGATATGGACTTTTTTCGCACAGAAACTGAGTGGAAACTACCCTTCAGGGGCGTGACTAGACTGGGTAAAATGGCACCTGTATGGCACTCATCGGTGGCGTATGGCCCGTTATGATCTACCAATCGATATTATCAGGGTGAGGAGTACGGTGGGGATCAGGGAGAGAAGAGTACTCGAGCAGGGTTCGTCCAGGGGCGGATCGCCGACGTAGTCTTCGTAGACGGTGCCTTCTGATTCCTCGACGCAGTCCGAGCACAACTCGGAGCATTTAGGACAGAGAAGGACGCCCTCGCGCAGCCAGCCCTCGTCCGTGATCTGGAATTTGTATTTATTTAAATATTGTTTTGATATTTGATACACCCGACGGGGGCGAATTAAATATACGGAATATGTTTCAGAGAGAAATCACCAGTTGTCCAACGGCAAATGATGCATTTTGTATACGATAGTGTTGAAAAATAAATAAAATTGATATTTTTAAAGTTTTAATACATTTTTAAAGTCGCTAACCTTCCGAATGTGCACGTGTTGTCCCTCATGATGGCACGGGTGCATAGCAGTGGCATTGAACAACCCGATGTGAAGAGTGCCGTCGATGCAGGTGTGCTGCAATGGTGAGGATGATCCTGGTGGTCATAGTCACGCCAAAATACCATGCCACATCGCCTCCACTCTCTGTCCTGCATAGCGAAATCGACGAGAATCGATTAAAAAAGCCTCTTGCTACACTGTTTTGCATCCTATTCTTGTACTCGTATTGGACAGATATTTTGGGATCTATTTTTTGAGTTTAATATTACCTCATAGCACCCGGCCATGTACTGGTGGAACGTGCTGATCTTTTTACACAGACTCTCACTCCCTTCCTTTGTCTCAGACCAAGAATAAATGCGGAACAATAAATGCGAAATAAATGCGGGACAGTCTAACCTCATAGCACCATACACTGGTGGAAATGTCTCCTCGCATTTTTACACTACCCATTTCCATTCCTCATTAAACTCATTATGCGTAATAATTGTTCACAAAGTTGGCGCCGGAAAGGATACCTCATAGCAGCCGGCCATGTACTGGTGGGATGTCCTGATCTTTTTACACATACTCTCACTCACTTCTATCTTAGACAAAGAATAAATGAGGAACTTGAGGACAGTCTAACCTCATAACAGCCGGCCATGTACTGGTGGAACGTTCTGATCTTCCCGCACTTTCTCTCCGTCCACGGCTTCAAGAAGTCGAAGCAGCGCGAGTTGTGGCCATAAACCTGGAATTAAAAATTATTTTTTATTTTAATAAACCTTCTTTCTCACCTCCATCAACTCATCATTTTCCAGTCGATTCGTCTCAATCTCGCAGCGAGAATCGCGCCTCTTTTCCGTCTCGGAGGAGATCTTCCACTCGAATTCCTTAATCAGGATAATTAGTTAATTAATTAAGCAGTATTTTTAATTAATTAACAAACCTGATTGTACGGGCAATAATCCGCCAGCTCGACGGACCCGCCGTAGTAGGGAAGTCCCTGGAATTGGATAGGGTTCGCCACTGGCTTTTAGAAGGGATAATCGGAATTTCACAATGCGGTAGTCATAGGTGGCGTAAAAAACTATTGAATGCATAAAAGATAAAATGTTCTATTTCCGATTAAAGTGTAATGAAAGCAATCACAATAGAGCTTTTGACAACGAATTTTTTTTTCTTTTGACAACGAACACCTATCGATAATTCCGATTGGCGTAGTATCACAGCATTCGCTCACCCCATTCTGTACCCCGTCAATAGCATCCAAAATCCGGAACTATTAGTATCACAACAGAGCTTCTTTGGACAACAAACTTCAGAATACAAACGTCAGGATAAAAATTCTGAATTAGCCTAGTATCACAACATTCGCTCACCGCCTTCTGTACCCCGGGGATGGCGTCCAGATTCCGGAACTCGATCGGCAGCTTGTTATTATACGGAATGAGGTTGCACAGGGCGACCGAATCCCGCTGCAGATTGCATCTGGAATGGGAACAATAACAATATTTATCACGTGTTCCATTACTGTATCACACGATGACACTCTTCTGGACCTATACCGATTTCGTGAAACACATTTCCAATTCACGATCTTACAAATTAATTTCGAAAATCTCACTTCGTCACCACCAGCGACCGTCGTCCATCGTGCTTCACGTGGTCACAGAAGGGCGAGAAGGAGGTCCGACTAGAAATTGGAGATCAAAGATCAGAACTCAGAGATCAAAGATGAAAGATCAAAGATCAAGCTCCGCCCACTTCGCTTTTCTCGCTGCGATCCACTCGCCGCAGGACTTCTTCACGAAGTCGCAGCCCAGTCCGGCGCCCCAGTGCAGTTCCTCGGCCATACTGTAGTTGACTCTGAAAGATACCGGCATTTTTGCATTTTGTCAACTTCGGAAAGAACATTGTCTTGCGATAGTGCAATGTGTTTCACTTCTTACACAATACTGCATGTATGGCAGAAACCACAATAGTACCACGGAGCACCTCGTGAAAACAATAATTCAAAATCATATTATCACCTGTACCAGCCGGTATCCTCGAGCAGCGCGAACGTCATCCTCGAATACACCGGATTCTGCGTGTGCGTGCCCGTCATCGCCTCGTTCTGCCATTTACTAATTTTATCAACCTTGTCCAATTTTCGACAGGCGACCTTTCCCAAAGGCCACACCACACACACCATACCTCGAAGGTGCGCTTCTCCCAGTGCGTGATGGCTGTGCCCTCGCCGCCCTGGTTCTCAAGCTCCGCCCCCTCGAGGGTGGCGCAGCCAAAGTGGCGGCGCGCCTCGGCCCGCACGCGCGGCGTCACCATCATCTGCACCGGGTGCACCACCTGGGAAGGGCGACGATTACTAATTAGCAACCCTGTTGCTTTTTCGACAGGCGACGTATCCCAATGAATACACGACGCTACTCACCGGGCCCTCGGCTGTCCACCAGTCCGGTCGCAGAATGGTGTCGATCGTCGTCTTATCCCATTTGAAGTGCGAACGCTCGGCGTTCATGTTGAAGGGGCGCCCGTACGAGTTCCTGAGCGGAAGGGTTACGGTAAGATACGATACCGATCTTATTTTAATCTTATCGATCTGATTCCTGGGTGGAAGTTTGTGGTTACGGTAGAGTACGCTATTGAATTTTATGCTATCGATCTGATTCCTGAGCGGATGAGTAGGGCTACGGCAGGGTACGGTAGATATGAAAATCAATAATAAATATGACGTCATCACTACTCAATCTCTCACCTCTTGGTTCTCGGCTTGCCCTCGTCATCCCTGAAGAAGGCGTAGAGACCAGCGGAGAATCCGAGAGCATGCAACACCTCGTGCTTCACCGTCGATATCAGCACCTGCAATGCAATTTGTGACTAGCGATGTTTGGTAAATCGCAGAACGCCCGCACACCACGCACCTCCTGGTCGTGCGAGTGCGTGGACAGCGCTGACGGGCACAGGTTGACGTGACCGGCGATTGGTCTGAACGAGGATGAGTCGTGGTGTGGCAAAGGCGACGATTACTAATCTCATCCCTATTGAAAATTTGACAAGGCGACGTTTCCTAGTTGATACACCATGCACAATCTCACCGATCGAGCAGCGCCTCCTGCTGGCAGTGCGCCGCGTACGCGAGGGTGTCGTTGCGGATGCACCTGGAAGAGATCAGAGATTAAAGTACAGAGATAAAAGATCAAACTACGAACTACAAAGATCAAACTACAAAGATCAAAGATCGCACCTTTCCGTCTGCTTGGATGACACGTAGAGAACGAAGTCCGTCTCTGGTATGCCCTCTCCCGGCTGACCTTCAGTAGCGCAGCGATCATTGCTGAACATGACGAAAATAGTAAAAATGCACGACAATAGATGAATTATAATAAATTTTTATTTGAGAACAGGTGGCGAAGAATCAATTGCTTTTGAAGAAGAAATTAGTGATTTGAGCACAGAGTGAAACTCAACCAATCTTCTCTTCTTGCAGCAAAACCAAATAGTTCTAAGATTTCACAATCAATGATTACATAAGTACTACCTACTCGCGAATCATTTAGTCGCAGTAGTGACAGGGCAGTAGCTTCATCTATGGGCTAGACTTTCAAAGTAGAGTTGGCAATACGAGGGATGCGAGCCCGCAATAGCGTGACCTCTAGGTTGCGAGCCCGCAACGGCAGGGCGAGAGGAGGGGGAGGGATGCGGGCTCGCGATCCCTCGCATCGCCTCGCAACGAGGGAAGATGGGACCCTCTCCATTTCACACACTCTCTCACCCTCTATGCCCTTCCTTTCTCTCGTTGCGAGGC
>LS551930.1:1416198-1427714 GCA_900490775.1 Pristionchus maxplancki | reverse complement strand
GGAGGGGGAGGGATGCGGGCTCGCGATCCCTCGCATCGCCTCGCAACGAGGGAAGATGGGACCCTCTCCATTTCACACACTCTCTCACCCTCTATGCCCTTCCTTTCTCTCGTTGCGAGGCCTCGCAACCGTTGCGGGCTCGCATCCCTCTCGCCCCTCGTTGCGAGCCCGCAATATCGCGATCGCATAGCCAACTCTATTTCAAAGTCAACTAAACAACTAGTTGTTTAAGAGGAAAATCGTCTCTCACTCTCTTCATTCTCTGTTCTCTCTCGTGGAAAGAGCGGTTCATTTCCCTATTAAACAACTAGTTGTTTAGTTGACTTTGAAAGTCTACTATGGGCAACACTCACAACTCTTACTATTCGCTACGAGGTAAATAGATGATTGTAAAAGACTCACGTATCATTCAACCTGTATTCGCAGTAGTCTCATGGCGTTGATCTATGGCTTGCTCTCACAGCCCTTACTATTATCTTTTTAGGCGTATGAGTTGGATAAGGTAATTGAAATGGGCTCACGTATCATTCAACCGGTATTCGCAGTAGTGGCACGGCTGCAAGTGATCGGAAGGGACGATCGAGTCGCCGCAAGTTGTGATGGGCGCGCAACCCTGGAGATGGGGTTGATGATCTTTGATCTTTCTATTTGACTTTGTCTGTATGCGCAGGCTTGTTCTTCCTTGTTATTATGTATTTTCTCCGCTACGCATGAGCAACCCCATCACTATATCACCTCACTCCAGAAGTTATGCACTCAGTGTGAAACATAACTGAACATTATTGACTGTTTTGCTTGCATTCTCCCTAGTGGTGACAATTCGGCACGCGCCTCTCTCGTTTGGAATGATCTCTCGCCCATCAGAGAGATGAGAGAGCACGCGAAATAAGGAGAGCCGAATGCCGAATGCCGATTTGGCACCTCTAATTCTCACCTTGCCACACGCGAGCTGCCGTACACTCTTGTCCCACAGGAAGAACGTCTCGTTGCACTTCCTGCAATTTACTACGTGAATTTGAGTTCTTTTTAGGGAAACAATTAAAGAAGATATCGCAAATGAAGTGCAATGCAGATAAGCGCGCCTTTTTCCACTCGTTGGCTCACGTATGAGTAGAAGATTATTCTTGTGCCCTCTCACTCGCAGCACCTTCTCCTACTATCCTAACCCTACCATGCGCATGCAATATCTCCTTTTTACGACGGTTTTTTATGCTTTACCTTTTCAGTAGCAGATTGTTCTTGTGTCTCCTCACTCGCAATACTTTCTCCCAGTATCCGATAGCAGATGGGAGCAGGGCGTGCCGGACGTAGTCTAGCTTCTCTGGTGGGAGGCTGGAATGTGATTTCTGTGTAATTTTCATATCTCATAATAACTTTTCGAATTTATTTTGCTTTGTTCAATGCCAATGAAGAAGGAATCGTTAACGGTTGTCAAATGAAACCATTTTCAGTTGCGTTGAAACTCAACTCTGTTGGCTCTATACAGAGTAAGAGGTACTGAGTAATTACTTGTTGAGGCTTCTATGCACCTCTAATTTGATTTTCCTTACTACCTCAATATCGTCTCATCATAGTGCAGGTGTATTTCATAAACTTTCAGACTCGGATTCAGACTATGTCGCAAAAAAATCAACTAAAATTCGAAATTCACCTCAGTACCGCCCTTTCATAATGGACATTTTCTTGTTTTTTTGCCACTTCCGACCTTATTTTTTTAGATTATCATTAAGATTAAAATGTAAACCTCAGTATCGTCTCATCATAGTGCAGGTGTATTTCATAAACTTTCAGACTCGGATTCAGACTATGACGCAAAAAACTCAACTAAAAATTCGAAAACTACCTCAATATCGTCTCATCATAGTGCAGGTGTATTTCATAAACTTTCAGAATCGGAGTTAGACTATGTCGCAAAGAATCTACCTCTGAAATTCGAAAACTACCTCAGTATCGTCTCATCATAGTGCAGATATATCCTCATCGGCTGGAAGTGCTCGCTCCTCGCGTGGTGCACTGACCGCTTCGTTCGATGGTGGCCTGAATTTCCTTTTTTTTAAACTATTTTCGAAAATAATCTATGATCCCAGGTATTTAATGATCTATAACACGCCTCTCACCTAAGATTCGACCTAAATCTGTCAGCGTGTGATTTTTCGATGCCCAGTTTTCAACGGTTTTGGACCCTCCCAGGTGCCCCTAGGCCTCCTGTAAACGGAATAGTGTTAGAAATTATTCCTCACTGAGCTGCAGCACCGGTCGGTTGCAGCCTTCGAACTTTAAGGCCATCGTTCTACCCTTCAACTCAATCCTCGGGAAAACTTTTCTTCTTGAGCTATAGCTATTTTTCGATGCTTTATCGAGCTATGCAAGTTAGAAGTCGTTATCTTATCTCTAAACAGTGTGAGGTGCCGTGAGCTATATCAAAAAATCGGCCTCAAAAACTATTGTTTTTCTTGCATAGGATTGTAGCTCTTCTCACGACGATTCGAATGATAGGTCTGCGCCCTCATACAAAGTTGACTGAGTTGCATTCCATAACCGATAACCATTTTTGAAGATTTGAACTTTTTTTTCAACAGTCTCTCGCCGCTTCATTCCGCACTCTCGCGCGCAATGACGCGGTCAGATTTGTTCAATACGTGTTATGTTTCAACACAACTTTGTTAAAGAATGTAGACACTTTAAGGACTAATGAAACGTAATTTGATTTCTCAAAATGTGACCGGGTCATTGCGCGCGAGAGTGCGGAATGAAGCGGCGAGAGACTGTTGAAAAAAAAGTTCAAACCTTCAAAAATGGTTATCGGTTATGGAATGCAACTCAGTCAACTTTGTATGCGAGCGCAGACCTATCATTCGAATCGTCGTGAGAAGAGCTACAATCATATGCAAGAAAAACAATAGTTTTTGAGGCGGATTTTTTTGCTATAGATCACGGCCCCTCACATTGTTTATAGATAAGATATCGACTTCTAACTTGCATAGCTCGATAGAGCATCGAAAAATAGCTATAGCTCAAGAAGAAAAGTTTTCCCGAGGATTGAGTTGAAGGGTAGAACGATGGCCTTAAAGTTCGAAGGCTGCAACCGACCGGTGCTGCAGCTCAGTGAGGAATAATCTCTGGCACTATTCCGTTCACAGGAGGCTTAGGGGCACCTGGGAGGGTCCAAAACTGTGAAAAAATAGACATCAAAAAATGACCTGCTGACAAGATTCTGTTGATCTGAGTCGAATCTTAGGTGAGAGGCGTGATAAGCGTCCTTGAAACAAATGAAAGAGATGAGAAATCAGGAAAAGAAGCACATGACTAACCATCGTTCTCTATCCTTGCGTCGATCTCCACACCCGTGACCACCTCATCGATTGAGGGCAACTGAAATAAATTGTTTTTGTTGTTTTCATCGAAACTATCATGAAAATGACGCAAAAATGAAAAAAATCAGAAAATCAGTTTACCTGATAACTGCAGGGCTTCGCTCGCACTACTGTCAATGAGTAGATCAGCAGCAGCCATCGCATTATCGATCGACTTTATCGATTGATCTTTGATCTCCCGTCCCCTACTCCCTTCTCGGATGCATTAGCGCACTCTGGAAGAACTACAATGAGAGAACAGCCGAATTAGAGCGTCATTAGCGAAGGAAACGAGCAACAAAAAACAAAGTGGGTTACGGAGTGATCCTACTCTTACAGGTCAGAGAAACGAGAGAGCAGGTGGATTGGAGAGGGTTGAGCACAGAAGAAATTGATCGAAGAGCAATTAATTGACGTGTAAGAGGAGGGAAAGAACGGGGCGAGAGATCCGTGAAAGTGAATAGGAGAAGTGAGAGAGTGTGTAAAATGAAGAGAGCAGTCTGAGATCCGGACTTTCTTTAGCTCTTTTCTTCATCAACTCGAGAGAATAATAAAAAGAGCAATCGGCTAAGTCTCTCTAATTCTCGCGCTCTCTCGGTCTGTCTGACTAGTGAGTGTTCATGTGAAAAGGAGAGTGAATAATGAGAGCAATCGAGCCGATTCGTGGGATTTTAATAGCGTTCGCATGAGATTTTAATGACATTTTCCATCTGTCGCGTGCGTGTTCGTATTTTCTTCTTAGAAGCTCAAGGACAAGTTAGAATCCGCTCAGGGCATACTAAAAATAGAGAACTAAAACACTTAGAAACATCGATAAGTAACTGCGTGGCAGCCCAAAAGTATCACTCGCGCAACGCTTCCGGGCTGCTAGACAGCCTTGTCCCGGACATCCGGGGCGTGCGCCGCGCTCGTTAGAGTATCATTGAATCAGCATGGAAAGGAAGAAGAAGGAAAGACAAAATAGAATGGAACGTTGGAACAATGCAGAATGAGAATAAGATGAAATCTAGAAGATAGAAATTCCAAGAAATCTAGAATAAAAGTTCTCGGAAGAGACGGATTCCGGGGTCAGAAGAGATATCTCAGATCTTTCTTCAGAGATAATCATCTCTTATCGGTCAGAGACAGCGAGAGAGTACACGAAATGGAGAGAGCAGATCCATCTTCTCCTCCTACCTCAATCAGATAACACAGAGACCGATTAGGTGTGGCAGGTTGAGATCAGAGGGACGAGAGAGCAGGTGAATTTGAGAGACGGTCAGAGAGAAAAGGAGAGGACTTCTGCACAGCTGAGTCTCAGAGCCGGAAAATGGCAGATGGAAACCGGGAAGTGTGAGGGCCAGGTGATAAGTGTGACCAGGGGCGAAACCGGACGTGATATCTCGAGAGTGAATGAGATTCTCATATCCAAGCAATCGAAAGTGACAACCAAGGTTGATTGTCATGCAAATTTAGTGGGAGGCTGGTGAGAATCCAGGAACGATTTGAAAATTTTGTAATTGTTTGGAGTATTGATCAAGACATTAATGCTCAGAATATACTATGGATGTTATCATTGTAAGCTGAAACCTAAGTCGCCCAACAAATGTTATGAAGTAAAATCCAACAGAAAGCCGAAGTGGTCGAAACAGAAAAGGGAAGTCACTTTCCATCCCTAGGGACAGTTTGAGCGTAGACAGATCTGTGATATTCTCGAAAGCGCCTTGGTTTTCAAACCAAGAAGATGTTATGAAGTGAAAATTCATGCGAAAATGATGAAGTGGTTGACACGGAAAAGGGGGAAGTTGGAGTCAACGCGCAATCCCCGGGGACTGTTTGAGACTCGAGAGAAGTAGAGAGACAGAGATCTTGGAGTGAGATCTAAAGAAATTGAGCCAATCGAAAATTCAGAAAATCATTGAGGTTGACACAAAAAGAAAGTGAGAAAAGGAGTAATCCCTGGAGGCGCCTCGGAGAGAAGTAGAGAGGTCCGGGATCTCGGAGAGTGGGGAAGAACAGAGAAAGAGAGACTCGATCTGACCACCGAGGGAGTTAGTGAAATGGAGGAGAACAGAGAGAGTGAAAGGGGGACACCCTGGTAAGTGACACACTTATTGCGAGAGAGGGAGGAGGAACAGGGCAGATGTGATTCAATTGGGAAAGCCTTAGGGGGTATCCATTTTGGGCGGTGAGATCTTAAAATGGCTCGCTAAACTCTTTTCCACCCTCACAAAATATCTAGAACTCGCGTTTTGTGTGTTTTCATCTCGTTCCGATGAATCATTCTCTTTCTGTTTTGCTAAGATGAAAATGAGAGAGAGGATTCACGATTTTTGTATTTTTGATTTTTCAAAGCTGCGCAGACTTCTAACCAATATCACGTGTAAATTCTTTCTGTTCATGTAGACTGAGATGATGTAGTTGTGAAACTTACGTCATCAAACAAAATTAAACCAGACAAAATTTATCAAACACTAAGAGAGCAATAGAATGAATATCAATGCCAGGAGCGCCTGGGGAGACGTTCTATCCCCCGCCGGCATAACTTAGCCCCCACCTCCTGTGTAAACCGTATTCCTCTACGATAACGCAGCGTTTAACAGTACAGGAAAATATCAATGCCAGTTCAAGTCAAGATAATGGGGGAGGGGGTTCCAGCTTCTGCATAACCTATCGCTCTATAACTGAATTCAATAGTATATTCAATAGTATATATTCGTGGAGATAAATATCAATGGCAATAGCGCCTGGGGAAACGTTCTATCCCTCCGTCTGCATAACTTAGCCCCCCCCCCTATGTAAACCGTATTCCTCTACGAAAACGCAGAGTTCAACAGTTCAGGAAAATGTCAATGCCAGGCGAGTTCCAGTCAAAAGGATGGGGGAGGGTTCTAGCGGAACTGCATAACTTAGCCCCCCCCCCCATTTCCCCGTGTAACCCTATCCGGCTGTTTGCATTATGGCTCAATGCCCGCAGGCTTCTGTGTGACAGAGGCACGGTTTAGAGCTTCGAGGCAAGGGTATCGGAAACGCTGCGACTCCCTAAACAAACTCTCAATGGGGGCGCCTCGTTAAGCCAGCAACAAGTCTACTACTGCAATAGTCTAATACAGCAGCAGGTCATGGTTTAGAGATTGAGAGGAAATGCGAGCGATTCCCTAAACAAACCGACGTGCTAGATGGTGGGAATCTTTACACGTAGATTGTTTCTCAGCGTAAAAACAGATGCAGTGATCAGTATCTTCATGCTTCGCAGTCAGGCTATTAGAAGTACGATTCGAATAGGAAAATGAGAAAGATTCGTGGGCGGAGAGTATCTTTCCTCTTCTCAGAGTCGAGCGCGTTAATGAGGAGTTTCACTGATGAGTAGAGTTGAGGAAAAGGAGTACTACTCTCCTTTTTGAGTGCTCAAAAGATGGTCAGAGACGCGAAAGAGTGCGAGAAAAGAAGAGCGGTAACCGTCCACTAATGAGTAAGAAATGAGAAATGAGTAGGAGTGCTAGACGAAAAGACGAAAAGGGGTACTACTCTCCTAAATGTGCGTGATCTCTTTTTCTGATCCGAGAAAGCACTTCAGTCTGAGGCCTAATGAGGTCTCGTCGCAGGAAAATTGCTATCGAATTGCGTACAGTGATGCAATGTCAGGTTCAATATCCGTACGTTCAAGGAAGCTTGTGAAATGATTATTCTGGCACGAAGATTCAAAATGGCCCAATGAATTTTGTGGCATTGAGAGATGAGTTTCGAAAAAGGTGGTACGGAAAATATCGATAAGAGACTCAGAATTAAAGGCGTTGATGTCGGCTTGGAATAGTGACTGATGAGAAACAAGAAGGGTGTGCCCAGAACCACACCGAGCTCTACATCTCTGAACGCCTCTAGCAAAACGTGAATTCCGCTAGCAGAGGCTAGGCTGTTCAAATACGCTCAGATCTAGAGAGAGGGAGGGTTTTGCTCTAAGGGACAGCCGGCTAAGTGATTGGGGAGGGGGTGGTCCAAACGGTAGGGATTGTCTCTCGAATCCTTGCAATCCCTAGTCTGACCATTGGATATTCTCGAGTGCCGGAAGTACGGAAAAAGGCTGTTGTTTTCTGGTTCCGCCAAATGCTTATCAGAAAGTATTTGAAAGCATGAGAAATAGAGAGGAACAGACCATTACTCGCGCCAGACGATTTTATATGAGAGAAGCACGCGAAAACACAAGCATCGCACTCATTTTCGAATATCGTCGTGAAATTGAGAGACGAAAATGAGGACAGTCGAAAATAGAAAGCGACGCGTTTGAAAAGAAATAAATAGTTCGAAAGATGAATTCATGAAGCGCAGTTCCATAGACCATTTTTCAGAAGAAAAAAGAGTAGAGTGAGAGAATGGATATTATGATCTCTTTTTTGCCGGAACAAAAAATAAGAACGATAGCTAATCGCCCCATGACCATCTTCTGGCCGGTCAGTGACAGAGAGCAACATTCGACGGCAGGCCGAGTAATCATGAGAAATGACATGAACATGGGAATAATCAGAGATGGTCGACGCTTGACCATCTACTGTTGGCGGTCTGTTACAGAGCTCAGAGTGGTCCGACAAATCGGAAGATCATGTGAAAGGCCAGGGCGATTCTTCGGAAGAGTTGCCATTCAAATGAACACGGGAACGACAGATAATCGCCACTTGACCGTCTACTATTGGCGGTCAGTAGCATAGCAGAGGCACATTGAAGGGCAGTTCTCTGGCCGGCCTCGATGACAGGTCAGATAGACACTCGATGAGCACTAATGCCCCTTTACTGTCGGCAGACGAGTGTCAATGCTATTGAATTCGACTTATCAAATTCAAGAAACGCGCGCTTAAGCGTAGTCTGATAACACCGCTTGCTATAGGGAACGCGTGTCAAGATCAATTGGGCATGCAATGAAAAAAGGGCATGGGAACGACATCTAATCGGTACTTGACCGACTGGTCAATGCCGGAGGATACAACTAAACGGTCTGGTGTTCAGACAGCGCAAGAGATCATCCGAATGGATGGACTATTTATCGGAATGTTGCCATACATGCGCATGAGAGCGACAAATAATCGGTACTTGACCATCTACTATTGGCGGTCAGTAGCATAGCAGAGGAGCAGAGAGGGCAGCATTCTTACCGGCCTCGATGACAGGTCAGATCGACACTCGATGAACACTAATCCCCCTTTACTGTCGGCAGACAAGTGTCAAGGACCCCAGGGTCATTCTCTAATCGAGCACCTCGATTGGCAGGGCAGAAATGGACATGACAGCTCAGGGGCAGATCTGACCAATCATCGATATTACTGTTGACCGTTATTGACCGATATTGATCGTTATTGGTTGTGATGGTGGAGGTTGAATCAAATTGACAGCTAGAGAACAGGAGGTCAGGAATGATGTGCAAGATGCCGAATGACCGAAAAGCTGCCCCGCAAAGGCGCCTAAAACCATGGGAGGGAGCAAAACCCGGAACGATCCCCGGATAAGCGCGCGCTTGCGATAGCAAAAAAATGTTCTCTTCTCTCCTGACAACCCGCTCTCTCGTTGGTCAGACAGGCTGAGAGAGAGAGAGTGCAAGAGGTGGAGAACTAGGCTTTAGGTTCTTGATAGATTGCAAAAGAGCAGAAGGTGGTGGCAAACAATTGCGGAGTGGCAGGGGCGAGAAAAGGCGTGATTGTTGATAGGAGGAAGTACTTGAAACCCAGGGGGCAGAACCTTGGTGATTCGTTCTTTTTTGCACTGATGAAGGAACAGGAGGGCTCGACAACCAAGGCATAGAATCGGTGAAACACATTCGATCAAAGTCACAACAGTAGGCTGAATAGGAAGAAAAGACATTTCCTTGTTGAGGCAGTCTGATTCTCGAGGGATACTAGAGAGAAGAAGACAATTAGCATGTCCGAGTGAGTGGTCAGCGAAGAAATGGGACTAGGCCCTCTTTCAAGCTCTTTCGAAACAACGCGCCTAATTGGATTGCCCTAGGCTGTTGTCTGCAAAAGAGGCGATCCTAAGATAGCACGTAGATGCAACAGCGCAATACGATTTCAAATCAGCCTGTCAATATCTCAAAGAATCCAATTCGAGTCAGACAGGATGATAGAACAATGTGATGCGGCGCCTGAATTGCAAAATTACGAGGGCCTCAAGACTGCAAATCAGAGGCCCATTGAGCACAAACAAAAGGCTGCAAGGCTAAATGTGTGGGAGAGAAAGCAATGAGCCACAACACAATCTCCTGAAGGAAATTACAGGCCTGCCTAGCGTCTGGTGGTCGAATTTCCGCTATAGGGTGCAATGATCACACAATCGTCATGCCACCTACCGCAGTTGCATTTCCGTCTTGCTGTGGGGTGCAATTGCAATGGCTTAATTCGCTCCATGCCACCTACCGCAGTACGTTGGGGGCTAGGGCTCCATTGGCATTTTGGGCTGTCGAGGCGAGGCAAATAATAAATGACAGCCGTAAACAAGTCGTCATAAAATGACATGCGAAAGGTTCCCGAGAGCGTTTGTCAGAATGCGAAAGCGAGAAGGAGAGCAACAACAGAATAAATGACGAGCGCATCGATTCCTCATTGGAGAAATGAGAAATGCTCAAAGGAGGAAGCCGACGTCATCGACGGAACATTCCCTATTCTGGCTGTCTTTTCAATTGTTTCCTACAAGCGACACGTGGGAATGATAGGTAGAACAGAAGAAGGACGATCGATCGAGAAAGGCTTACTTGAAGTAGGGAAATGAGCAAAATCGAAATCATTGAGCGCGTTTGAGAGTGGGCTAGCGCTACGAAAATCTGCTTGGTCAGGCCCTCGTTTTTTTTCTCCAAAATACTGTTGGTTATCTCATGATGGCAACAAGCGCGCGGCCAAGAAAAAGATTAAACGATTAAGCGGACGCGCAAAAGGACATCCTCCACCCCGTGTCGAGTAGTATACGGAAGCTGTGTCTATCGTCATTTTCCCTCTCTCCTACTCTGTCTCCTTCTCTACTTCAACTGGACAATCTTTGTCGTCTAACTGTCTCTCGTCTTCCCCTACTCTCTCTTCTCCTCGTCCTTCGTCTCTCAATGCCCAGCGGCTACTGCGCGCGCCTGAGGCGTTCAGCTCGTAGATTCGAAAGACAAACACAGCAGACTCTCTTCATTCTGCACACTCTCTCGCCTCTCTGACTGCAGAGAGAGCACGAGGAATGAAGAGGCGATTTGCCAAGCCATCCCCAACAGGGAGATGCAAAGGATGAGGTTAGGGGTTGTACCGAAACTTGATGACGAAGCGCCCCTGTTGAGTAAGGCTTGCTCATAGTTCGGTTACGCGATGTATCACACCTCTTTTTCTTGCTGTATGTTTTGCAAAACTATTGTAGCATGAAATGGTAAATCGCAAAAGTAATCACATGCCTCAGATTCATAGCGATCGTCGATGATCAACTCTTTCACGAATTAGAGTGAGATCTCGTCTAAGAGCATCGACGTTCTCTGGGAGACCGCTAGCCTAGGGATGGGAGGTCGTCGCGTGGAAACCGGACACCTCGCGGTGCTGAGCAATGAACACCCTTTGTTCGTGCCAGATGGACCTATAGATAGAGACCACAACGTGATTCACGAAAGTAATCGAGAAGCTTTATTTTCGGGTCCAATGTGTTCCTCTAAGTCTTAATGAGATCATACTTTTTGCCGTTTGTCAATATCTCATCTCCAAATCGAGTTATGGAACAAAAACCACACTCGCGGAGCACATCGGAGAAGGGGGAGAACTCGGGACGAGGCAAAAGTGGGCGGGGCCTATTTCCTTCCCTTTGCCCAAAATTAAAAGACCATAGCTTTCGCGAGTCGAGCGTGAGCTGTGCGACGGCTGGAGAGGGAAGAGAGAGGAGGTCGGTAGAACGCGCGCTCTAGTCACGCCGGGTAAGAGTCAGTGATGAGAGAGTGTGCTAGGCGAGGAGAGTGCGAGGGGAGAGAGAGGTGAGAGAGAGATCGAGCGTGCTGCTAACGAGAGTAACGGCGAAAAACTTTAAACGCGATAAACTATTTAGTTTGACGTCCAATCTTTGATCTTTCTGTTCCAATAATCCTCAAAAAATAGAGGGAACAACTTGCGAGAGACGCATCTGTGTCCGATACCTAGAAACTGGTAAAACGCCTATTGTGAGACTCGTTTTGATGTTTTTGACCTACTT
>LS551930.1:1359799-1399863 GCA_900490775.1 Pristionchus maxplancki | reverse complement strand
CGCAGACCTATCATTCGAATCGTCATCGCAAGGGCTATCGATGTATGAAAGAAAATTCATGGGTTTTCGAGCGGTTTTCTAGATATTGTTTGCTATTCAGTAGCACTGATATAAAGTGAAGTATCGATATGCAACCGGTGCACGTCGATAGAGCATCGAAAAATAGCCTCACCTCTTTCAGAAAAGTATTTCCGAGGACAACGTTGAATGGGAGAAATATGACCTTGAAGTTGGCCGGCTGCACCTCACCGGTGCTGCAGCTCAGCGGGAAGTGATCCATATCACTATTCCGTTCAGTGGGGGCCTTGGGGGTCTGATAGAGCCCAAATCCGTCAAAAACCCGACCTCGAAATTTGGCACGCTGACAGATTCAGGTCGAACCTTAGGTGAGTGGCGTGATATGCTACGGATGCGCGCCACAGCGTTCTGACCCCTTTTGTTCTCTCCAGATAAGGGTGAACAAGGGGATTAATTTTTGAATTTTCCCGCGTTACCGTATTCGAACTGCAAATCACTTTCGCAACTTGAGATATCTCTGGAACATATCGCGAATACGGCAACGCGGGAAAATTCAAAAATTAATCCCCTTGTTCAGAATGAGGATAGCGATATGTTTCAGCAACCTGTCAAGTTTCGAATTTGCAGTTCGATATGTAAAGTGATACCCCCCTTTTCTGTAGGGTTAGAATGCTGTGGCGCACACCGAGAAAAGAAACCTGCGCATGTTCCGCGCGTTGAAAAATACGCTGAAGACGGAACTACCTTTACCTTTTTTTTTGAAAAAATGTACGCAGGGGTAAAAAAGGACGGCGAACAAAATGAAAAAGTTTAATTTGCACGGGCCGACAAAAAAATTTTCACGGTGGAAAAAATAAAACTGTCGACCGCAATAATTTTTTTCACAGAAGAGTTAGCCTTTCACTTCCAACACGAAAAATGTTTGTCTCGTCGAGATCTACAAGATGATATATAATTTGTAGGGGTTTGCTGCTCCCTTCGCAAAATTGCATTTACCCCCTGGCAGGGTGGAGTGTGCCACAGGGTATTGGGGGTTGGAGATACGGCTTCCTAAGGTCGATTTTCAAACTCTACGTCAAAAAGTACCCCTTGGGTCATTTTTTGAGCATAGGTTAAAAAATCGTTGTACGGCCCTATCTAAATTCTCTCACATAGTCTCTGATAATACTTGACGAATTTCCTTTTAAATAACAAAAAATACAAAATCTCTACCTCACAACCCCACTCAGGAAGTCGTATGAGTCCGCGGGACAAGTGATATTCAGCCTGCGGAAGGGCGGTTGATGAACAACGATGATTTGAGAGCTGCCGAGCTGCAATATTAATATATTTTATGTGTAATAATAATTATAAAGAAAGAAACGTCTAGCCCGAGAAGGCAGAAATTATCAACGAATATGTTTCAGAGATTCGTAAAATTTGATTTGAGATTGCAAAAATAAAAATTATTTCAAAAACCGCTCTTGATCTCGTTATTTGAGTTCCTCTCGATTGATCCAAAGACTAATTCCTTACTCGCTCAATCGTGATCTCCTGGATGTCCCTCCTCAACAGATCTATGATCAGTTTCTGCCATCTCGTGCAGGTCACTTCAGCCTTGCACAGCTCACGGTAGGTCAGGGAGGAGAAGACCTGAGAGAATTGATTTTACTTTGTTTGAACATCACTCATCAAAATATCAAATACATCCAGACACTTCTCACCCGCTATTCTACTCAAACAGATCACTCTCTCTCTCTGTCAGTTCTAATATTTCTCAAAATACTCTCTAAACAGTAGCATTGAATAACCTTTGGACGCCTCACCTTTCTCATCACTACATCCGGCAGGGACGGAACGGCCTTCTTGACTGTCTTCTTCCTCAGCACCTTCTTCTTCGGGGGTTCCTCAGCGATGACAGCGACTTCCAGATTCTCAACGACGACGTCATCGCAGGTCTTGGCCTCAACGATGTCGATCTCCATGACGTCGGCTTCGGAAGCCTCGACGACGCACGGGACAGTCATCTCAACGCTGGCATAAAACTGTTTAAGCTCCCCGTAACTCGATATCGCTTCTTTCTCCTTCTCCTCCTCCCTTCTCACTTCTCGCATATCCAACGCGCGCTTGATATCCACCCTTCTCTTCTCCTGTACTTTCAGAACCGCTGGGTCGACTTGACAAGGGGTGAAGTGTTTCACCTTTCTTATCTCCCTGATATTCCTAGCCACGGCAGTAAACTCCTTCTTCATCACGACCATCTCGAAGGAGGCCTCGGCAGCGTCAGATGAACGGCTCAACGCGACGTCAACAGCGCGAGATTCTTCCTTCGGTTCCCGCCGAGAATGTCTGGAGGTACTGCAGCTGCGGTCCCGACGCGATGAGATACTGTAGGTGCGGTCGCGGTATCGGTTGGTGGAGTCTTGAAGGGAATAGTCAGTGGAACTGTAGTCCTTCCGGTATCGATCGGTGGAGTCTTGACGGGAATAGGTGGGAGTACTGTAGTCAGATCGGGCATAGTCCGGTCTCTTGTACTCGTCGCGGTCGTAGGAAGAGCGGTAGCGCCGCGGTAGATCATATGGGTCGACTGTTGGAAGATCGATGAGAGTTCCTGCAAATATTCAATTCCGATCTTGCCTTATTGTGAATTCGAATGAGTTTCACAGCTACCTCATAGCGTTGCTGATAATTTCAAATTCGGTGGGTGAGGCGTTTCAAATCTTTAAACATAAAGATTCATTCAGATGAGTTTCAACGCCACTTCATAACTAAGCTAATCATTTCAAATACACTGGTTGTGACGTTATGATTTCAAGAAGATCAATTACCTCCGGTCGGTCGATATCTGGAATATGAAGAGACGGAATAGGATTTGAGCGAGGGAGAGGCGGTCACTGTGGCCTCGGAGGCTCGTCTCCTGAATTGACTCAATTGAAGACACCGCCTTTGATGTTATTGCAGTTTGGAAAGGACTGCTGCAGGATTTCACGAAATGAAAGTTGATTGAACTAACCTCAGAGTAGTTGGCTGTCTGCTAGAACTGACTGAAGTCGAGATGGAGGATGAGGGGGTGTAGGTGGACCTGCAATTGGATTCTTTGCCACATGTCTCATTTTCATTGCTCTAAGAGAGGAATTACCTCAATGAAACACATTCTCTACTGGACGTTGATGAGTGGAGCGGGCGCGGCCGATACGAGGGCGTCAGCACGTCGCGCCACGACATTTGGGATACTGTAGACGGTATTATCGATTGAAAGACACAGTGAAAAATAATCAATAAGAACGCGGAGATTATCGATTAACTATGCTAGAGAAACTAGCCGAGATTTGTAACAAATCTCTGAGTGGCGAGAGCGCGCTTCTCTCTGCAGAAAGGAAGAAGGCAAAGAGAGAAGGAACACTCTCGGGAACACCTCTCTCCTTTCCCTGGCATACTCGCCCTGTCTAACCAGAGAGATATTGAGGAACTGGAGAGAGTCATCTTGTCAAAGCGGAACCGCGAACATCTCTCACACTCGAGTACCCATAGTACACGAGTGGTACGTGAGTAAGTGATTGCCTAATCAGTAATTAGGAAATAATCAAACGAACAAAACTAAGCGCGGTGATCAGACGATGATAACAAGTGACAATTGGATAGTCTGAACATCCTCTCAGAAACACACTGATTGTTTAGCCACGGAGATCAGTGATAGGTTATCACTGAAAGCTCAAGAGGGCACAATGCGATCAGAGAAACGGTTGTTTCCTCAACGGAGCCGGAAAAAAGTGGAGAGAATTATAAGCGGAACTACGGTGATGGAATGTTTACGAACGCTCGAAATGTGAGGTATGGACCGTATGGGAACTCTCCTTCCTTCGAAATGTCCTTATCTAAGCGAAAATCTTTCCTCACCCCTTCACCTCCTTCGCCTTGAGAAGGGCTCTTATCTAAGCGTGAATCGCCTCCCGTTCTATCCGTGCGTGACTATTGATCCATCGAACGGCAGAACCGGAATAACATCAAATCACATGCTCCGATTAGTCATAATAAGTCAAGTACCCCCACAGATTCCGATGACGCCAAAATACCACGCATTACACGAGTTGGCGGGGAGCTGGAGAGAGATCCGTGGGAAGAAAGATTGGAGTCGATCCCTCTTTTTCTCTCTTCTTACAACTCTCATCTGTTGTCTCTTCCTCCTTCTTTCTTCTCGTCACTTTTTCTTACGCTTCTACTGGATCCGAGAGATCTTCGGCAACTTGAGGGATGAGGCAGTAATGAGCGGGGAAGTGAGAGGGACTCTCTCCATATCGCACAGTCTCTCGCCAGTTAGAGGCATTAGAGAGACAGCGGGCTCTCCATCACACCCGTTCTCTTCCCAGAGAGACAATGAAAGAGAGCGGGTAGATGAGAGAGAGCTAGCGTGAAACTAAACGAGGGCAATGAGCAAATAGTGTGATCGAATGGTGGGGAATGAAACCGTAATACCCGCTTTCGATTAATTCTTCCCAGTGTGACCAAGGTTCAAAAGTGCTTATTGACCGCCCGAGTGACCTCCATCCCACCTACCGTTCTTCAAGGCCACAATTGCGGAAGATCCCTGGCATCTTGTCCCAGACCAAAGCACAGCGTGAAAGATTACTGGTGGCCCAAAGAGGCGCGGAGATTTGGATGGTTGATTGCCCTGCCTTGGATTATTCACAGAGGTTGAAGATGCTGTTCGTGCCTTGGAAAGAAAGTGGCGCTGCGTGTACATCGTTGCTAATGATGATGATTTGAAGTAGAGAAGATGTATTCTCCAATGGACTCTCCGAGGACCATAGCGCAGACGCGAGAGACCTCAATATAGAAAGATGTACTCATGAGAACTATCGGACACTCCTTTCTGAGACAAGCAAAAGACATGAGTGGTCAGCCATGTACATCATAGCATACTCTTCATAAATGTGTTTAAATCCAAAACCAAATCCCTGGAATCTCATCCTATGCGGGGAATGGTCGTCAAGGCCTAGGATGGGGCGGCCTTGGATACCACTCTGAATCTGGACACGAATCCCTCACACAATGCATCTGCAGATTGAAGGATCTATCACAAGCAAAATAGGTGCATCTCGCACATTTCTCAGGCGGAATCTAGCTACACGCGATGCTATCATTAATCGAAAGCTGAAGACAATCCTTTCGAAAATGAGATGAATAAGGTGCCTCCTTTCGCGCCTGTTGGAACTCGCTTGAGTCTACGTGCCGATCTCATAAACAACGTTTCCCTTTGGCTCTTTGGGAGAAACGGTGGTGGGCAGAGCCGTGTTGACAGGAGAGATGGCAGACTGTGTAAGGAAAGAGAGTGCAGGGAGGAAGAGGATGCATTAGGGGCAGCGTTTGAGCGTTCATTGTTCGATACTACTAGAAGAAAGCCTAGAAGGGACATCCAAATGAAGTAAGAACGATGGCATTTTTATGGTATTTTTGCTTCCTTGAGCTTGTTATCACGCTCAATAAGTAGATAAATCCTCAATGAGGCAACATGTTTCATGGAAGCCCTGGTCACACTGCTTATTTCCCCAACGGATAGGGTTCCCTTTCAGGTTCGAATGAGGAAGAGATTGCTTTTTCTAATGATTTATTTCCATTTCTCGCAGCGTTAGCTGTTGATATCTCAGGTATCACCAAATCAAGAGGGGACAAAAGAACGGGTTAGAATGGTGGATCCGAGCTCATTTTGCTTAAAAGGGGATGGAACTCCGCTTATCGCGCGTTCCTTTTGGTAAGATCGCTCACACCTCGCTTACCTCGCTTTCCCCGAGTAGTACTTTGTCAGAAATCTCGCCGCTTGTGCTCTTGACCGCCCCCTCCCTTTTTTTTCTCATCAACTAATTTCGCCCTTTTTTCGCACCAATTTCGCCCACCGCCCTTTTTTTCTCATCAACCAATTTCAGGGTAAGATGCGAATCTTGCTGGTGTATCACGCTCTCGCGGTGGGGCTGATCAGCTGCTGCCTCAAAATGAGAGCAGGCGACGTCAAGGGTCCAAGTGAGATTCTTACTATTCTACGACAGCTAATCCACACGATATTTCGATCAGCGCTAGCACATGCTCTGATAATTTTTGTTTTTATTTACCTTAGCGTGTTATCAACTGTGGATTAGATTGCGAACATGCTAACAATTCGAAGGTACTTATATCTGGCAGGAAACCCACGTTAAGGTAGTTGAATTGAGATATGGGATCTAGCATGAATTCCTCATGGTCGGTCAATTCCCAAGTTGTCTTGTCTAGTTGACATGCACTGACTATCCTTGTGAGCTCCTCGTGGTAGTTATCGTGCACATACCGAAACAGCGAGAAAAACAGATAAGGCGATAAATCTCGAACACCGCTGGCGAATTGAGCTGATAACGGTCTTTCTTTCAGGCCCGTGTGCGATTGCGATGCCACAACTGTGCGACGACCAATTCATGCCCTGCAGAAACCCCTTCTTCGACTACGACAAGAAAGAGTTCACCTGCAAAGCTCCGTGGGGCGTCATGTACATTGACACAATTTCGATGATTGACCAATGCATGCACTTGAATTGCGAGGAGATGAATCTAGTTCGATGTGTATTAGACGAGGATTCAAAACTCTATGTTTACAAATGGGACCCCGACTTTGTAAAAGAACCGATTTATAGAGACAGACACGTGTATTGTAAAATGGCATAGATCGTGCACTTCCGTTCGCTCATTGTTTACTTGTATTCAGATCGTCTTAATAAAACTTGAATTAAATAACAGAGGTCTTCTGAGAGATCGCAGGTGCCCATTGACAAACTTTTCAAAGTGCTTCGATCCGGCTCAAACTTTGTGGGTTGATGTGTCTAAGGTCCAAGAACTTTTTGCTGACTTGGTGGAGCCGGGAAATCAAAAGTGCCTAAAAGCCGGCTCCGGACAATATGAAACTTCAAAACGTCATAACTTTCGTTAAAATTATCGTACAGGATTTTTAAAAAAAAGCAAAATGTTCCTCTTGACAAGGCGGTCAACTTTGCTCTTGAGCTCAAATTTTTTTGAAAAACTTTAGGTATTGAAAAATTCGAAAAACACTTTTTTCGGTCACAAATTCATTTTTCCTGAAAAAAAAGTCCACGCACGTACGCGAGATAATTGCAAAATCGGATTCTAATATGAATTTTAGATCGACACTGAAAAAATCAGAAAAATTAAAGAATATATTTTTGAGATATATAGCCTCAAACCTTGCTCAGTGGGTTATTTTGAAGGATCGACCTTCGATTCCAAGCCGGATTCATTGCAATTCTTTCACTTTTTGCTTGTTTCTAACATTTCTAGTTATGACAAGTAAAAATACAACGAAAGACCGTCAAATAACGGCATTTAGAAAAATTCATTTTATTGAAGGTCGAAAATTCTGAAAAAAGCGATTTTTGCTCAGAAATTGCATAACTTACGTTCCTGACCATTACTACGACTTTTTTAGCTATGAAATCTATTTCTAGAAGCAATTGCGAAGGAAATCACCAGAAAAACTAACTACACATTGGAATCGGTCGTACAAGGTTTCTGATGATCGGGTGTCACCATAACACACTATTTTATCATCAGTGATCACCAATTAACAATTTCTGAGCAAAAAATCGCATTTTTCAGAAGTTCGAAAAAATCGACATTTTCGACCTTCAAAAAATTGAATTTTTCTAAATGCCGTTATTTGACGGTTTTTCGTTGTATTTTTACTTGTCATAACTAGAAATGTTAGAAACAAGCAAAAAGTGAAAGAATTGCAATGAATCCGGCTTGGAATCGAAGGTCGATCCTTCAAAATAACCCACTGAGCAAGGTTTGAGGCTATATATCTCAAAAATATATTCTTTAATTTTTCTGATTTTTTCAGTGTCGATCTAAAATTCATCGTAGAATCCGATTTTGCAATTATCTCGCGTACGTGCGTGGACTTTTTTTTCAGGAAAAATAAATTTGTGACCGAAAAAAGTGTTTTTCGAATTTTTCAATACCTAAAGTTTTTCAAAAAAATTTGCGCTCAAGAGCAAAGTTGACCGCCTTGTCAAGAGGAACATTTTGCTTTTTTTTAAAATTCTGTACGATAATTTTAACGAAAGTTATGACGTTTTGAAGTTTCATATTGTCCGGAGCCGGCTTTTAGGCACTTTTGATTTCCCGGCTCCACCAAGTCAGCAAAAAGTTCTTGGACCTTAGACACATCAACCCTCAAAGTTTGAGCCGGATCGAAGCACTTTGAAAAGTTTGTCAATGGGGGGGTCTCGATTTCATGCAATCTCTCAGAAGACCTCTGATAAACGAATGGGTTCATTCTCAAAACGATTGGAAACATCTCACACAAAACAGTAAAAGTCATTCATGTTCAATCAGTGCGTAACCAGTGCAAATGTGTTTTAATCGATAAGTAATATTTCGGCCATTCACGCGCGTGGTTCGTTTTAGTATCATACAAAATCTGTGAATTATACGAGACTGCAAGTTATTTATCAACGAGTGTACTTTGTGAATAGACTTTGAATATGTTTTCACGAAATACAATCTCCTCGCACGTCAAGAAGTCCCTCCACTCCCGACAGTGTTTTCGATCCACTGGTGAACTCGTATTTCACTGAAGACTTGTTAGCGTATTGAATCTCCATTTGACATCCGTTGTTCACGATAATAGCCAGTTTCTGGAATTTTTTTTGCTTATTTTTGACTTCAAAAGATTGCATCTAGCTAACCGTTGTCTGTGGCCATTCCGGCTGGTTTTTCTGCGCCTCTGAAGTCGAAGAGTTTGAGGAGATGAACACCTTTGTTCCACTGGGCTGCACAGATCGCACGGAGCCGACCGATTTGACGGTTCCTGAAAGGAATGCGAAATACACCTTTCTAACACCTCTCTATCGATGGATCAAAGGTAACCCCTCACAAGATACCTGGGCAGTCATTATCCGCCGTCTTCTTGATCCACTCTTGATAAGGCTTCACACAAACTCCATCGTGATTCTGACTTCCAAGGAATATGCACTGACGTTCCGAGTAGATGAATGAGAGACACTGAAATGAATCTGAATCCACGTTGATTATCCAATGTACCTCAGGTCTCTCCTCACAGATAATCTTGCAATGATTCTCATCTGTCGCCTCCGGACGATCAACGACTTCCTTTCTCACTGTAGTAGTTGTGTTGCGGAAGCAAATTGAGATGACCTGAGAAGGAGACAAAGGGATTGAAAATGGCGGTCAGTATGTTACCACATGCAGCCCGAAGGCTAGCAGAAGAAACGATGGCTTGAGCATCAATACTATAGAGATGAAGAGAGGGTACGCTATACCCTTGGAGTGGGATGGAGAAGTGAATGAGAGGAGGCCTCTGCTTCGTTTTATGGGGCCTATGACAGGCGCATGACTTCCGCTATACGATTGCCCCTGGATACAGTGAAACATCTCGGATGGGAAATGGAGATGAGAGGGAGAAGAGATGGAGAGGAGATCAAACGCTCAAATGGATGCAATTCGAGAGTGTCCTATTCATTTTTCTGACTGGTAGGAAAACAAGTTAATATGGTATGCGTTGCCTTCAATTTTTTACGGGTGGGGTTCGTTTTAGTATCATACAAAAACCGTGAATTATACGAGACTGCAAGTTATTTATCAACGAGTGTACTTTGTGAATAGACTTTGAATATGCTTTCACGAAATACAATCTCCTCGCACGTCAAGAAGTCCCTCCACTCCCGACAGTGTTTTCGATCCACTGGTGAACTCGTATTTCACTGAAGACTTGTTAGCGTATTGAATCTCCATTTGACATCCGTTGTTCACGATAATAGCCAGTTTCTGGAATTTTTTTTGCTTATTTTTGACTTCAAAAGATTGCATTTAGCTAACCGTTGTCTGAGGCCATTCCGGCTGGTTTTTCTGCGCCTCTGAAGTCGAAGAGTTTGAGAAGATGAATGTCATCTTTCCACTGGGCAGCACAGATCGCACGGAGCCGACCGTTTTGACTGTTCCTGAAATGAAAGCGAACGTTCGGCGAGAACCTTGAAAAGTTCTTACCAGGAGTCGCGGGAACCTTGATGAGAGGTGTGGTGGGAGTGGAGGGCTCATCATCGACTGCAAATAAATAATGTTTGCGATTAGTCACCATCAAATCCATCAAGGGCAGCAACTGTCAACTCAACTTACCATCTTCGAAGGGATCGGATGAGCTGGGCGCCTCTGCAGGACCCTCACCTGAGATGCATTTCGTCATATCTCTACCATCATGATAGTCAACTTGTTGCCATCAATCAAGTAACTCACACTGCTCGTTTCTCTTCCACACCAGTTCGTTGTTGTTGGGCTCCTTCTCTGGCAAGTTGGGGGTGCAACGACTGGTGTCGCTGAAGAACGTCACTTTGAAGCAGGTCGGGTCCTTCTGCAAAATTAGAATTGATTGCTTCATTAAATATCATACCACCACTAGTGTCGACAAATCGGCACCCATCTCTCCTCATCTCTCGTCTCTCTGCCCGGCGAGAGATCATTCGAAAAAAGAGAGACGCGTGGCGAATTGTCATCGCCACCCCGACGGAACTAGGTCGGATGAGAACCGAAAGTATGCGTGCGACAACTGTTATGTCAGACGGAATCGCGAAATAGTTTTCACTCGACTAGTGCCTATCCCGACGGCCCAATCTCTCCCCCTTCCACAAACCTTGCATGCCGAAAGGCACATGAATCCACGGACGACGACTGAGCCGACATTGTTGTGCGACACGTGCACATTCAACACGCCGTTCTGAAAGGTGTCATTTCGGCAGGATTTTCCAATACATTATCCGAGAATCATCCCAATCTCTTCATTCCTACAAACCACTTGCCCAACGTCTATCAATTCCCGGGTGGACTACTCGGTGGGGGGAAGCAGCTCCAAGAGTGGCCCATCCTTACCGGGTTTACGTTGCCGCACGGCATTATCTTGGTTCCAGTGATCAGCATCGGGTCCTCGGACTGACTTCTGTTCTCTTTGTTCCACTCGCACGTGAGTGCTCCGGTGTCGAAGGTGATATTGAGACACTTCGCGTCCAGCTGCAATGAACGCCTTTCGTGAAACATCGCATAAGTATCGAGCTAACCAAATTATTCCCCAATCCGTACCTGACACTCGCCTATGCAGTACATGGCTTTGACGAGGGCGTCGCCAATTTCATTGACGTGTCCCTGTGTCATCTGCAGAGTGAAGGTCTGAAAGGAAAGATGGTCTAAGAACGGTCTAGAGAGGAAGAAGACTCTTTCAGGCTATTCAAATGAGTGAGTGAGAGAGGGCGACCGAGTACCGAGAAAAGACTCTACCTGACCATGGATGAAAGATGGAAGGAGACAAGCGAGAACGAGGGTCTGAATAGAATTGATTGGAAGAAGATACCACTCCCCAAAACCAATGCCCTTTCCGAATAAAAAATAAAGGGACACTCACCCTGAGGGGAACCATCGTGCACAGGGCGCTATCAGAAGACGACCAGGAAACCTGAATGTCAGTGAATTGAGATCCTAAAATGGCATCGGCATAGAAGAGGAGCGACTACAGTAGCCCTCCGAGTAGAATCGGCTTCCTACGGCTATTTTCCCTCATCAAAATTAAAGGAGGGTGGAAAAGAGGGGCGGTAAGCCCTAAGGTAGGCACAGGAGATGGCTAATAGCGCTGAACGGTCGGCTTCAGTGAGTCTTCCTTTGAGGGGAGAAACCTCCGCCTCCGTAGTCCATTGAGAATCTGAAGGGATTGCTCAGATCACAGCCAATTGGCTGGGGAAATCTCGGCTCTCTTCCTTTCGCACGCTCACTCGTCTCTCTGACAGCTGAGAGAGTGCTCAAAATGCAGAGATCATTTCGGACGATCCCGCGGAGGAGTAGGCCTAAACTGGAGGAGGACGCAAATTGGAGTGGCAGGTTGGCTAATTCTAGCTGGGGGCGAGGGAGTCTAGACTGTACAGTCAGACAGCGCACCGGAGTGTGACCCCCAGTCGAGAATATCATTGGCACCACTTCAAAACAGATTCAAGGCAACTTGAATACAGTCCGGAGATGAAGAAGTGATCCAAAACACAAAAAAAATTAACGAACAACAAAACTGTCACAAGTCGCTCGTCAGCTGATTTAAACACAGCATTTTCGCATCCGTATCTTACAATCTTACTATCTCCTTCTCTAGGTAGTCCTCATCTAAGGCGAACTAAAACGACCGGCCTGTGACGGTCGCCTAGATACTCCTCCGAGCCCCTCCCCCGGAAGAGACGAGATAGCCTCATTCTTCGCTAGTCATTCTTCGCTAATGCGCGAAAAAATAAGCCTTCGAGCGATTCTCTTACTTGTGGGTGAGTGACAATAGCCAGTGTTGCAGCGGGTGGCATTATGTACCGATGATATCGGCGGATTTCAGCAATTGCGATCAACCTCGGTGAGGTCGCTGCTGACTACTTCAAGAACAACACTAACTACACCGTCGGATCCGATGCAGATGACATCATTACCGACGTTCTCCTAGAAAGAGCTGATTACATCCTGAATATCAGCAATTACGAGAACGGATCGGAGACATGTGCCATCAACGTCCTGATACCTGGTTAGTGAGCCCTGTCACTTCGATAAATAAGATCACATTACAGATACACCTACGCTCAGCTCCCCATCGGATGTAACGAGACTTCCACCTGATGTGTCAGAGGTAAGAAGCACGCCAGAACATGATTTTGCGAGCGAATAAGTTGTTGCAGACTCTCACTACTGATTCGGTTTCCTTGGCCACAACTATTCATCCAACGGTCTCTGCATCTATGATTTCTCGTTCTACATACGAGGAAAGTGATTCAACATCTATGAGCTCTCGTTCTACATACGAGGAAAGTGATTCAACGATGGAAGGTTCTACAAGTTCTCCAAGCCCGTCTACTTCGATAATAGAACCTGGTGCAACAACTAGCCACGAATCAGCTGGAGTTACTACTCCTTCGCTGACGGTCTCTTCAACGCTTATGGCCTCCTCTGGTTCAACGACCGTCAAGGCCTCAACGAGCAATCTTATCGAGATTCCAAGTACCATGATTCCAACTAATGAAGAAACAACCAATGGCGAAACAGAACCGCGAGAGAGATCGGAAACTACAGTGACTACCACAACGACTATCTCTAATCCTTCTGAGATACCTCGACTCGATTCCTCGACGATGAGATCAACGATGATTTCTGGATCTACCGAACGCCGCACATCCACTCCTCCGATGCATACAAGTGTGACTACCACAACGACAGAACAGAGAGTCTCCTCGACAGAACGCAATCCAACGAGTGGCGAAGGTGAAGTGGTATCGACGAGCACTCGCCAGGAAGGAAGATGGACTCGCTCTTCGGAAGGATCTTCGATGACAACTTCGAACCAGGGAATCCCCTCAACTGCGCCTCCAAGAATCTCGACAAGTGATTGGATCTCTGATGAAATTGAGAAGACATCGACAGCTGGGGATAATGAAGTGCCGATCTCCAAGGAGACGGAAGGAAGTACACTTGGATCAACGAATGGAGCTAATCATGTAGAAACAACTGAAAGAGAATCAACTATGGATATGAAAAAGACCCGCGCTGGAGGGACAACGAGAACAGTCGCCGCATTGAGTTCGACAACTCCGTCATTGCTCCAGACCTCATCTGAACGAACGACGTTGGCACGAGCTTCAACTGGCCTGGAGACTACCTCAATCGTGGATCGAACGACGAAGACTGAGAATTACAAGCAGATGGAGAAGACAACGAATATGGATATGCACACTGATTATCATGGAATCTTGCCCTCCACTGAGGTCGATGAGCGAGTCGAGTCAACGCTGTTCTCGAGTCGACCAACGTCCACGACAGAAGGATCAGTGTCGGTCACAGAAGGAACCAATCAGACGGGTGATTATCATGGAATCTTGCCCTCCACTGAGGTCGATGGGAGAGTCGAGTCAACGGTGATCTCGAGTCGACCAACGTCCACGACAGAAGGATCAGTGTCGGTCACAGAAGGAACCAATCAGACGGGTGATTTTCATGGAATCTTGCCCTCCACTGAGGTCGATGGGAGAGTCGAGTCAACGGTGATCTCGAGTCGACCAACGTCCACGACAGAAGGATCAGTATCGGCCACAGAAGGAACCAATCAGACGGGTGAGGATGTCCATTACAGGCCCGGTGACTCTCTAGAAGTATCTCTTCTTCTTCCCAGTAGAACCCACTTCAATAACTGTAACTTATTAACTGTAACCCACTACAATAACTGTAACTTATTAACTGTAACCCACTTCAATAACTGTAACTTATTCAATAATTTTTCGTTTGCCAGCGTTTACCAACTGATTCATTCATTCCCAATCATTCCAGAAGGATGCGACGCAGAGTGTCCCTTTGGATGGTTCCCGGGCAACAGCTACTGCGTCACGACGGCGCCTACCGGTACGCTTGTTCGTATTAGTGATGACAATTCGGCACGCGTCTCTCTCGATTCGAATCATCTCTCACCGGTCACAGAGACGAGAGAGCACGCGAAATGAGGAGAAAATACTCCTGTGTTCCTCCATCTGTCCCAACCTCTACTGTAGTCTCATTTTGAGAAAGCGTTGTCCAAAATTACTTGGTCTCTTTCCCACTTAGAGCTGCTAAAACGATTCTCGCGCAGGCCTATCGTAT
This sequence comes from Pristionchus maxplancki, assembly GCA_900490775.1. Taxonomy (NCBI): domain Eukaryota; kingdom Metazoa; phylum Nematoda; class Chromadorea; order Rhabditida; family Neodiplogasteridae; genus Pristionchus; species Pristionchus maxplancki. Next base: position 1,385,182 of record LS551930.1, on the reverse strand, counting down.
GCCGACGCCCTGCTCGCGTGTACGAACGCCCGATACGGCAACATGCTGGACGAGCATGGGATACGAAGAGAATTCAGAGGAGTGAAGGAGTCAATGTGAGTGTAATCGTCAAGAAACCCAACGGCCCAGGATCTTAGAAACAGTATACAACTAAGCTTTTCCAGGGCATTCCACGAACGGTTGTTTGTACGTTCCTACGTACATATGCATTCGACTTGGACGTTTCATTCGACATTCGAGGCACAAGTTCTGATCGTGTCCTCCATTCACACAATGCTGGTATGTGTTTAGATCTGACTCTCTCTACTTCACACAGTCTCTCGTTTCTCTGACTACCGAGAGACACTATCCTCATTTTTCCCTTTCTTTTCACTCTGACAGCTGGCTAGTGGACTAGAGAATTGTGCTTTCGTAGAGAGTATTCCTCAATGTTCCAGTTTCGGAAGAACGGAACAGTCCATCCATGGAAAGGAACCGGGCAGAACATAACCGCTTTTTGCTACAAGCCTCGTGAGTCATTCATTTGTTATGCCCACTTCATAGTCGAGAAAATCTCTCTTCATTTTACGCAGTCTCTCAACCGGCGAGTGAGTGCGTCGAATGAAGAGAGTGGATAGAGAGGATTCTCACTTCGAATTTGCCATCCGTTGATTCTCCAATCTTCCAACCATTTCAGGATTCTGCCGTCCACCCTCTTGTCCCCTCAAGGAGATGCTCGACCGTTACGGCAGCCGGCTGATTCCCGTGGGAAAGCAGAGGTGAACACGAGTATCTCATCTTCATCATTCCATTACTTTCAAGTATCTGCTTCCGTTTCTCTCGTCTTAGTGACTCTCTTTGTTTCCGATTGCGGAGGCACACTTACTCATGGAAAGAAAACCATTGAATGACTGGTCTCTGATCAAAATATTCAGCTCGTATCTACAAGTGGGAGAAATTGTCAAGTTCACATGCCCCGGAAATTCGGTGAGTCAATTTGAGCATCGATGACTCGTGACGTTTCACTTTCTAACTGTTTCCTGCGGCCGACGAAAGCATTTAGATGTGGGGGCACTTGGGGTTCAGTTTAGGGATGGCTTGGCAAGAAATGACTCTCTTTATTCTGCACGCTCTCTCGCCTTCTCTGACCGGCGAGAGAGTACACAAAATGAAGAGACAATTTTTTGCGAAGCCTTCTCTTCTTCAGTCCCGTCGTCTCAATACTCTTTACGTTGCCCTTTTTTCGGCTGTGTCGCCAACAAAACAAGCTTTCATTTTGGTTCTACTCTTATCCCAAGACCCGATGGAGTCGCGATCTTAGGATAGTAAAGGTAAATGTAAAGGTTCGGCCACATCAAGCGATTTTACAGTCGAAAGCGACTACGCTAGGTGGTGCTCGTCGGTGGGCCGACTTGCTCGCCGACTTAGGATAGTTACCGGTCCCCATTGGTGGAACGCAGCCTATGAAGAATATGCTTCTCACCTGAGCATTACTGCCTGAAGTGAAACAATCTGAACAATCTTATAATTGCAGAACAAGACCGCTGAGATAGGCTGTTCGATCGAGGGAGAACTGATCCCGCACCCGACAATGATCGAGCACGACAGATGCATGTTGAATGAGAGTGGTCAGTGATCTTCAAGGGCTCCATTCCTGCAGAAGGAAACTAGATCTCATTTCAGGGGTGGTATTCTTCTTTGATTTTCGGCCTGGCCGAAAAAATATGGCGGCCGAAAATTTTTCGGCCCAGCCGAAAAAATTCGGCCAGTCTCCATTGTTTTCCACTTCATTTCTCATCTATCACCAACTCTCTGCCGGTGGGTTGCGCAAGTTGAGGAATGGGGAGAATGAAATAATCTAAAGCTGAAACATATCTCAGTTAAATCCTTAGCCACCCATTAGTTATGATTTCATTCAATTTAATGAGCTTCTCTACGTTGAGTGCTCATTGCTTGGAGATGTTACCTAACACTTCAACCATGACTCAAGTTATGGCTTTTGTTACTTATGCATGAGTAAGGTATAGTTGCGTTTGAATAAGGCGTAGTTGCGCAAGTCAGTCAGTTAACCATAAAGATTTACCATTGTAATCTTAGTAGCATTGCCAGTAGTATGATTATAGTAGTTACCGTAATTAAGAATAAAAAAAGTTACTTCACGATCTTTGGCCAAACTCTTTCCAAAATCTCGGCCGAAATCCATTCTGAATCTTTTCGGAATTTCATTGTTCTCGCCGAATATTTTTTGGCGATCGAAATCGAACGCCGAAAATGACAAAGGAAAATTCGGCCGAGAGTCGCGTCGTTTTGGATTTCGGCCCGGCCGAAAATTTTTTGGCCGACTATTTTCGGCCTATCGACAAAAAGTAGTGAGCCGAAAAAATTTTTGGAAAGCCGAATTTTTTTTCGGCCCGGCCGAAAATGAAAGAAGAATACCACCCCAGAAGCCGAACCCAAAGTAGTGAAGGACGAGAAGGATAACCTTTTTTATGGAAGGCCGCTAAAGTGCTCCGACTGTACCCAGCATGGTATGCAGATTACGCTGTTTGATGTCATCTTTCGATTCTATTCTTAACGGAGTGGGAACCAATGTTTTCGAAATTGGCGTTGCTTCAGGCACTTCGAGATGCGTCACGAGATATGGCCGTTCGACGTGTGAATGCATCGAGGGATGGACTGTGAGTACCCTGATGTTATCGCGATCCTTTTTAACATCTCGGGGTCGCGAGTCGGATACTTTTTTCAGGGAGTAAATTGTTGGAGAAGTCCAAGATGGTGCGACAACATGACTTGTCCCAGTGGAAGCACCTGCCAGAATAGGGTGAGGGATCTTTTTGGAACGATGTTCTTTTTGGACCTATATCATAAGCTATAAAAACGGAATTCCAGATAGAATATGGATATTGTCTCTGTCACACCGACGAATGCAAGACCAAGGAGCGAATGGCCGCCAGGACTCCTGTGAGTTCTCCTCTAATCGCCCGTGTCTCATTTCTGCCTGGCCTATCTAGGATGCATTATATCTGGCATGACGCTTTCTACCCCTACAATTAGACTCAACCCTCAAAGCGACATGCGCACTCTGCTCATCCTATTGGACACACCTGCCTCTCGTCATAGCTGTTCCATTTCTTCTTGTGACAGCCCAAATGGTGGCCCGAACTAGCGCAGCATCCTTATTCCTGGTGTATTCTTCGCATCTTGTATCCTTAAGCAATCTTTGATAATGTACTTTAGGGTCATTCTCACTTACCTAGAGATCTGAGCGATCATTTTTCAATCATACGCCATCATGCATACGCCTGTCTTCCTTTATAGAGATTCCCTTGGTTCATGTGAGTTTTCTCCCCTTTGATGATAGCCTCAACTAGTGTCGCAACCCTTATTCCTCGCGAACTCGTCTCATCTCGTATCCTTAAAACTGTTCAACCTTTCCTAGAGGTTTCATTTATTCATATGACTTTTCTCCCCTTGATGATGGCCCCAACTAGTGCCGCAGCCCTTATTCCTCCGTATCATATCATCATTTACCCTCAAGTGTGATAAACATGTCACCCTTGATTCATGCGACTTTACTGCCCCTTCATAGTGGCCCAAACTATGCACTCCTTATTCCTCGCGCATTCATCTCATCACGTACCCTCAAGTGGGATACACCTGTCACCCTAAATAGCGGTTCCGTTTCTCCGTAATGTACGTCTGCTACGTTCACTCTCATCTCAAACTGCACTTACGTCTCAGTGAATTCGCGCTCGAATTTCACCTGCTTCATTGCGTCCCTGAGTCGAAAGCGAGTGGATAAGTATTGAGTATCACAGATCACTCAATCATATCAGCCGATTCCACTCATGCTAGCACATCGATGAAATAGCGTTGCGAAATGAGAGAGTGAGACGAGTGTTCCAGCTCGCTGCATACATCAACTATGCGCGCTGGACAGTTGATGTGACCGGATTCGCCATACCGATTGCTCTACGGTTCGTGGCGAACGCCTACGTCACAACCGACCACCTGGAGGCAAGTTCACACTCTCCTCGCAATCACGTTCTATGGTCTTACTAGCCTACTCATAATGTGATATTATAATAGATAATATGCTCATATTATGCTTGCAGACCCCTCTCGAGGCCTACCAGGACTACCGTCTCATGATGACTGCTGTAGGCACGTTTATCAATATGGCATTCGGCCGACCAGCTACCATGGATATCTCCACCGTACGTACATCTTCCAATTTCAGTGGTTGCTCACTCCAGTAGGTTAGCGGCACGACAGGCGAAGAGAAATCTATAGCTGGCGATAATCGGATGAGTAAAATTTTTTGAATGATTTTTTTCCAGTTTGAGCAACGAATCTGGGGCTTGTGCGTCACCACCGCGTTGTCTACCGGTGAGTGAACGTCAATTCTAATTTTACCATCTCTCTCTCACAAACATCTTTTGTAAATCAGAAATCATCACATTGCCAAGAAACCATTAGTAACTGTAGTTCGAGTGCAATACTGCATACTAGTGATGACAATTCGGCACGCGCCTCTCTCGTTTCGAATGATCTCTCGCCGGTGAGAGAGACGAGAGAGCACGCGAAATGAGGAGAGACAAGTGCCGATTTGTCAACACTACTGCATACTGCTCGTTTCAGGCCAGGCCTTCTTCGTCCAGGAGGCTCTGCTAGTCTACGGCGTCATCAAGTCCAATATCCTCAACCGATGGATCGAGACGAGCAGGAGGGACGAGAGGGGCTTGAACAGCTTCGTGAGTAAAATTCGTACTTGTGGAAGCGAGAGGAAAGGTCTAGTATTGGGTTAGGGAGTACTTAGCTAAGGCAATGAATCAGTCCATGTGTTAGAGAGGTCGGCTCCGGTACCCTTTCCAAACATACCCTTTGCAGTGGCGAGTGGGAGGGACGATCTCGGCCACCTTGGGAGCAGCGGTGACCCTCCTGGTCTATCATTGGGACAGGGCCGTCACGGGTTGGACGTCTACGGGTAAGGATAATAGCTTGGTCGCTCTAATACCTGTATGCTCGTGCGTCCTGTGCTTCATCCTCTCTGATCATCCGGACTAGTGAGGAATGGTCTGTCTCTCTGATTTTGTAATGCTCATTCGTCGGTCTGAGCAGCGAGAGAGTACGGGAAAATGAGAGAGACAGACGATTGCTCGGACTAGTATGCATCCTAGGCCCTTGACTCCTATGGAAAAAGTATTCGTGGAAGAAAATTCACATTTTGCAGCACTCCACGATGGCCAGCTGATGTTCTCAGGCCTGATGCTCCTGCTCTCCCTGCCGCTCGCCCTTCTCGCCTGTGCCATCGGACAGCTCGCCTGCCTGACACACGATCAGTTAGTGCATCTCCGACCGTGTTTGGGTTGGCCAAACGATAGCGAGATACGAGCGCGCGTATCTATTACGGGCCCGCTACGGCAGGGAGAAGTGGGGCTAAGGATAACGAGCCCGTTAACCTCGTTTAGCCTACCCGATTTTTTAAGCAACATAGGGCGAGCGAATACAAAATACCTAAAGTGCTAAGGTGCAAAAGCCTTCATTCAGGGAACCACTCTATCGCATTCGTCTTGAACGAGTTCACGAGCACGACCCGTTGAGGGACAGGATTCAGCATGTAGGTTGCTGTTGCAATTTATTAGGCACTTTTTGAATTCTTGGCACATCAGATGATTACTTTTAGATAGAAATGGACCTGCTGATGATAGCGTTACTCTTACATCGAATAGTCATAGATGTGCGTAATTCAGACGATTCGGGACCGCTACTTCGTCTTCATCGGTCCCATTATCTATTATGGATATTTTGCCTCAACCCTCCTTGCCGCCGACCTGCAATCGGAGATAGTTGAAGCGTGAGTGCGCTTTCTTTGGTTGGGATGGGTTTTGTGTTAAGAGGGAATCAACAATTGCAGTAAAAATGCACGTGCAATGGTTAATTTTATCGGTAAAGTGCATCACACGGTTGCAGGATCGCATTGATCTTCTCCATACTCCTAATGATCTTCAACTTCATGCAAGCATCCTCGACAACATGGGTACGTTCGTTTACTCTATGTTCATATGTTATGTATATACGTATATACGTATATGTTATGTATTTATGTATATACGTTCGTTTACTCATCCCTTGGTGAGTGACCATCAAGAGACGTACTGCTATGTGTCTAGATTGAAATCCGAGATTATGATTAGGCTAATCAGACTAACGAGTAGCATCATCCACCTCAATTCAAATGTGTATCTGCTTCAGCTGTTCAAGTTCGTGGTCTCGGCTCTCCAGATTCTCCTGCCCAAGTGGTCTCCTGCGATCAACGACATGACCGAAATGACCCGGTCAGTATAATAAACCCTACTTTATGGAATAGGGTATTTCAAAACATTTCGACTTTCACGTTCCTAATATTAGTTCGGAGAGAAATGCATGCAACGGGAAACAATACAACTCTCGCATTTCGAGTGGGCGAGAGAGTGTATGAAATGATGAGACGGTGTCTCATATTCCGAGCTCTAAACGACATTTCAGCGAGGAGACACTGGCTCACTTTCGGCCCGAAGACTATGCGAGGACTCAAGGAGAGGAAGAGAGACAGAGAATGGAGGACAAGAGAGAAATGGAGGAGAGAAGAAGAACCATTATGATGAAGGTGAGCGAGTAGTGTACTTGACCCACTCGCATTTATGTGGAATTCATAGTCGATTTCGACTCGATCGGATGAAAGATCACGTGACTACAAATGGGACATATTGCAATAGCGGTCCATTGCAGTATCCGGATCTGCCCAGCAACCTCCTCCCTCACGTGCCGGAGGACGGCCCGGAACCTTTCTACTCCTACAACTACAATGTCACGGAGAAAGTAAGCCAAAGCTTCGATTACGCATAACTTGCAATTGTGAATCAACGACGAACATTTGGTAATGAGCTTTGTAAAATTCGACAAAACATCAAGAGTAGAGTTGCTGAATGCCATGGCCATCACTTGCAGAACCACATTCCGAAGATCGTCCGCGAGCGACTCCAGATTTCCTGGACCTGCGAGTACCTCGAGATACGAAGAGAGAAGTTGCACAGCATGGAGTACAGCCTGTCCGTCGTCGCCGCTGACGCCCTCGACAACGACGGCTTCGGGAAGAATGAGGTGAGAATCACATCATTTGTTTCCTGTACATGAGACTGGATGCTAGGGCGTCGATTGCAATGCTTGCTGGTTGCCATCTTTTCTTTCAAAAGAACTCAAATGCGATGGTGAATCGCCGTAATTCGAAACAATTTGCCCTCCACTGATCAGCTATATTCAGGGAGATCTTCGGACTTGCATTGTGGAGTGGGGGAACATGATGAGAAGGCAGGACCATATCGACCTGATTTGTGATCTGGTGAGAACCGATCTATGAGCATTATCTTCTCTCCTGTTACAAAAACAGTTCTTCCATATGTCATTCTATGGTGGTGTATCTTCTGTATTATGTGACTGAGCATCTTTCTCCCATGATTTGAGATGTATCTTCACTATTGCAGCTGCGGGAGGAAAGGAAAGCAGAAGGAATGGATGACACGGAGCCATACGAGCGGTTGGTAGGCAAGGATGGAGAGATGACGAGGAGACCGATTGACAGGAACAGGGTGAGTTTCCTGGAGTACTCTCTCCATTTTACACACTCTCTCGCTTGTCTAACTGTTGAGAGATCATGTAAAATGTGGAGACGAGAACATTGCTCGTTTCCTGCCTGTAGGAAGCAGCCAGATTTGATCGCCGTGTGCAAAGTGTCTTCAGCCTACCTGATGATATCTCAAAAAACGAGTCGGGCCTCATTCTTGTGACTGGAAAAGTCAAAAATCCTTTCCAGCTGATCGACGAGTACCTCTACGCCTTCAAAGTGCGCGTCCCCGCTTCTCTGGAGACAATTGACTGCCGAATCCTCGACCACGTGAGCTTCTCCTATTCCTATTCACTGTTCTCGGTATATCGGAATTTCTCATCTACTCAACCTATTCGGGTATTAGACCTGTTCTTGGAGCACCGGTTTCGAATGATAGAGGACATTGCTAAAAATTGAATTGGATATTTGGGTTCGCTCCTATCTAGTCGATCAGTTCTTTGCTATGGAAGCAGTTGCCTCGTTTGGTTTGTATCCGCTGCTTTTCAGTTCGGCATGGTATGGGTCAAAGCCGTCACCATGGAGCCGCCCATTCTGAGCCGATCCCAGGTGAGCGAAGAATATTGTAAGAGGGATTATTTGTTGACACCATCTGTTAGTAGATTGAAGAGAGTAGACAAACTAATAGCACGTCAACTAAATATTTTTTTCAGGAGGAACAGGTCATGAAGATAATCGAAAGGCAGAGGAGGGTACAGCCTGCCTTCGATGCCGTGGGTTTGCTCAGCCATTTATAGTGACTTTCAGTCAAGTTTTGGGCTCCTTAAACCCCCCCCCCCCGAACTTTTCCTACTCCCTGGAAACCGGTTGTTGCTTAATTTCTCTCATTGGATGATGGGATAAAACTAAGATGGCTCGCCCTGACAAGCACGGCAAATTTTATAAGAGATTGAAAATGTTACTTTACGAGCGTTCGACTCTTCTCTCGGGGGTACATGCATTTCAAAATAAACTGCCTCGGTCTTCAGGTCTACACAGACGACGTCTTCGTGAAAACTCTCCAGAAGAGCCCCCATTCTGCTTATCTAGCTGAATGGGTAAGTATCTACTTTCACTGTTGTACTCACTTGGTTGACCACTTTCAACACGATTTGTTTCATTCCACCAGGAGAAAAGAATGTGTAGAACGAATCCTTCATGAATTCTCCTGAAAATTAGAGGTGGCGGTTACTTTGACACGCTTTAGAACCAAAATCTGACAGTTAGCTATTGAGAATTCTCAAGGTCCGATGTTGATCTAATTGTTGTGAACCGAATGATTGCGAGAGTACTTCTTTAAGAATGTCATCGATTCGTTTCCACCGAGTGAGGGGCAGGAGGGCATCCGATACGAGGAAGAGGAGGAACTCAGTTACTATCTACAGCTCCTCAAGGAAAGGCAAGAGGAGGACCGGCTGAGAAGAATCGTTGAAGAGAAAGAGGAGAGAGAATTCAAAGAGAAGTGGAGAAAGAAGGAAGCGGAATGGAGGAAAGTGTATGAAGATTACGATTGGGGAATGGAACAAGAGGAGGAAGAACAAGATGAAGAAGAAGGAGAGGAAGAGAAGAAGGAGCAAGAGGGAGAAGGAGATGAACGAGGAAACAATGAAGAAGAATCGAACACAGAGAAGGATAAAGAAGATGAAGCAACAAAGATTATGGATACAAAAGAAGATGAAGAAGAAAGAAAAGATGGAGAGAACGGGAAGAAGGGAGAGAGGATATCCCTCAATCCCCGGCAGCGTCGCTTAGATCGCCATTGGACTGATTCCCGAAACCCAGGGTATGCATTATCGATTTTTGTTCCCCAGAAAAATACCGGGAAAGAGGGGACGTGCAGGATGGCCTTTCATTGATTCAGTAGACTGACCTGTAGGGTCTCTTGAAATTTGAGAGAGTGAGATTTCTCAAACTTTCGTCTCTTTGGCAGAGGGAAAGAGTGTGAAATGGGACGAGTCACTTTAATGAGCTCTCACTCAAAACCTTCCTTGCAGGTTCGTGGGACCCCGGTTTCCGGAAGAATACTCGATCTCAGGCCCTCGGGAGGATCGGTTTCGGTTGGAGGTTCGCATTCGTTGATCACTTATCATTGAATGAGTTTGATGCTTATTAGGTGGTGTTCGTTAGAGTGAACAAAACGACAACGATCTTTTACCCACTGAAACTAATATTCAGCACGAACCTCGACCAGCACCAGATCTGGGGTCTACACATAACATACACTTTTCTTTCAGCGATACTTTGAGAAGATTCAGAAGGAGAAGCAACGGAAGATGGAATACGACTACAGCCTTCGCGTCCAGGTTTGATGATTACTCTTTCAACAACTTGCAATTAGGTGATTATGAGGTATGGCTTGTCAGCTCGATGAATCATTTATCCATTATCATAGTCAATTTCATTTCAATAGAGATAGTAAAGGTTACTGCGCTCCGGGACCGGTACATTGAGCCTACCGAATAGAGTAATCATTCAGATCAAAATCAGTAGTGAAAGAAACGTACAGAAACGATGTCCGCACACCTATCTAATGCGATCAATTCAGGCTCGAATCGAGAGAGAGGAGGGAGCACTTCGTCGCTAGGATCTCCTCACCCACTTCTTCCTCCACCTGCCTACCCCTTCCCTCATCCCGAGTCTGACTCTCTCCATTTCACATACTCTCTCGCTTCTCTAACTGGTGAGAGATCATGTAAAATGGAAAGAACATTGCTCCTCCTCCCGTCCCATCCCTTCATCCTCCCATAATTGTGATAGAAGCAACCACTTGAATTGCGTATTGTGGATAGATTTGATTGGAGTTGAGCTAATTACGGGTGTTTACAAGGAGAGAACATTATCTCGTTTATCATGCTGTGCATATCAGTTCTTTGGGTGGTGTCTTTGGGTGGATGATAAATACTTATGTTGCCGAGTAGTGAACTCTGTTGGAATTGTCAACATCAATTACACCAAGAAGATCGATTTTTATAACCTTTATCTAACATTGTCTCAACAGGTGAACAGGAAATGTCATGTCGAGATTAGTACTTGATGCTGGTTAGATTGCCTGCAATCTCCGACAACATCTGGAAGACGACTGTGGGTGTGAACCCACAGACTGCAAAGGAATGTTATCAGTTGTTGCGCCCCCAGACTAATTCTACACTACGTAAAAGAGTTCCCATTAGAGATGACAATTCGGCGCGCGCCTCTCTCGTTTCGAATGATCTCTCACCGGTCAGAGAAACGAGAGAGGACGCGACATTGAGAGAGACGAATGCCGATTTGTCAACAGTAGTCAGCAACTCACAGTAGATGACGGACAGCGAGAAGACGCTGCCGGCCACGACGCCCACGGCGGTCTGAAGTGCCCACGGGAAGGCTGGAATGAAAACTAGAGTTTGATAAACGAGTAATCGTCTCTCCATATTGGCACACAATCTCGACTCTCTAACCAGTGAGAAAGTGTGCAAAATGAACTCTAATTAATACAGTGATCATTCGGCGCCACTAGCATGTTTTCAACTAGAATGATTCCAAAACACATTTTCCATTTCTCAAATCACTAAATCAAATGTTGTATTAGATAATTGCCGTAGCGGTGCTGATCCGCCGACAGCTTGATGTAATCGGAGAGCGCTGCAATGGTTTTTTATCGATTGAGAATGCAAAAATCTCCTGAAACTTTCGCCTGTTAATCAATAGAACTCACTCAGCTTAATGCCGTGCTCCCTGAAGTAGAGGGAGAGCAGGGGGTCGATCTGAGGGAGTCCCTGAGGAAGATTGTCTGCAGAGGCCACTCCGGGGGCTGCTAAACATTTCAGATCACTGGGTGTTCTCTCTCTAACTTTGAAGTTCACGAACCGTCGGTCATGCGCACTCTCCTCCGATTGCGAGGGAACCCGAATTCATCCAGCGAGGGGTCAGCCATACGAATTCTAAACAATTGCAGTACAATCGAATAGACCACCCAAAAAAGCGACACAGATGGCATAACTTCCGTTCTCAGGAGTAAGAAGGGTTAAGGAGACGTCGGCTTATCCACCCCGCTGAGAGCGGCGGATCTCTTCATTTCTAACACTCTCCAGAAGGTCGTAGAGACGAGAGAGCGCGCAGAATGAAGAGAGTCCGGTCTCATCTCTACCCTGTAGTCAAGGGCGCCGCCTTTCATCTGGAACCAATCGAAGATGACGGATACCTCTTAGTGCGATCTGGAGAAGTCGCACAGTGCGAAACGTAAACAGCTTTCTTTGAGTATGAAGTGACCGCAGTGGAATAGAATTGGATGCCCTTGTCCCTCTTCTCACATCTAATAATGATCATGTTCACGTATAATGTAACTGTTTGGGATCGCCTAGAATGAACAATTGTTACATCATGTACAGTAACGTCATCATAGATAATAATAGCAACGATGTTTATCGAATACGATCATCCCACATCGTCAAACTCTTCAGATGTACTGAACGAGAGCGAGGAGCGCGAAACCTGCAAGGAACAGACTGAAATGGCCGAGAAACGACTATAATAGTCGACAGACTGACTAGAAAGACGGAGCAAAAAGGCCTTATCCGCCCCATTACACAAATCAACGAATTACTGACCGACTGCCGCTGCTACGGCAGCCAGAAGCCAATTGATCTGAGGACGGAGGTGTTCGATGCGAACACACATAGCCGCCAATTCGGGTTCCTCCCTCAGGAGACGCTCGAACTCGGCATAAGCTGCGAAGGACGCTATCGTATTTCGAAACTTTGCAAATTTGGAATGCATGCTGGCTGATGTATGATCAAATATACACTAGTAAGTGCAGTCGACAGCGAAATTGGCTGATTTGCATATTGATAACTGAGTCGGTACCCACCTCTCCAATCAACAGGGCGATTCATCTTGAGACTCTGAAGGGAAGGTGGAGAAGTGGAGGGAGGCCCGATTATGTTGCCAGGGGGAACGGCGTACGTGATGGATCCCTTCGGACCAGAGATTCTCTCTTCTTCGCGCACTCTCTCACTTTCTCTGATCATGCTTAGAATGAGCTACTGTAGAATAAGTAAAATGATAGATGGCTGATTTGGTAAAATGAATACAAACCTGCAAATGAAGGCGCGCACCATCAGATTGTTGAGGACTGCGAAGGTTTTCGGGATTCCGGCCAACTGAAAAAAATATTCGTGTTTCTAAGGCTAAAAATGAATCTCACATTGTTCATTGCGAAGAACACTCCATACAACATTGCTCGCCCATCGCCGTTGCGATAACGAACGACCGGACCGCCACAAAAAGCAGAGAAATTGCATCTTATTGCAGAGTCTCTGGCGTATGTGTAGAAGAAAAACAGGAGTTGCTCAAAATGGACATGCCCAAACCGATGATTGATGGTATTAATCATTTGTATATTTGTAAAATAAAAATGTGATTTCAGGTATCGAAGTGTGTGCCAGATTCGACTAATGCTCATCGAATCAATTACTGCTTTGTTGTTCGATAAACACTGTGCCATGCTCTTCAACTCTCTTGTGATTGAAAGCGCTTGGTGCTCGCCTTGAAGATGTAGCTTGTAGCACGAATAAGCTGTCAATAACTCATAAATCGTCACTTGAATGAACATTGATGTGCAAGTATCACTGTTATTGCGTGTAGTGCGCGCGAAAATAGCGTCTCAGAGTGCTCCCGCACATTATCATATTTCTTAACCATTTTTTGTATCTATGTTCTCAATCACTATCCTAATTACTGAATAATTTCAGATCAGAGGATGAAGATACTTATACTCGCATTAATCTGCGGGATTTGCATCATCGAGGCGCGGCTGGATGAGTACTCTGACAAGGCGGAGACTTATTCAGCGAAGGACTCGAATCAACCAGTAATTATCATTGTCAATCCGCCTGCGCAAGAGGAAGTGACTTTGAACGAGACCTCGACAACGGAAGAGCCGATCGTCCTCTCGGAAAGGATGCAGAGTGAGTGAACGATTCGTGTTGATCCAATTTGGTTTCGGATTAAAACGAGGGGGTTAAATTCAGAGATCCTCGAGTCCTACCGTGCGTACCGTCTCAACCCGATCGACAATTGGCCCAAGAGGGACTCGCAAGCGCTCAAGTTGTTTGCCAAGCACATTGCGGTCAACAATTTCACGAATATTAAAGAGGTGAGCGAGGATTTATTTCTAGAAGAATCATCACGATCTCCATTTACAGGAACTTCATCAACTCTCCGTTTTCTCACCCCTCGCCCACTCGACGATCGGCCCGATTATCTCTTATTATGACGACTGTATGAACCAGTTGTCCGCGTGGCCCCGCAAGTTTATCGTTACGGTAGGTTACACATTTTTTTTTTAGTTTTTAGAAACCATTTTGCTGCTTAACGTTGGTAAATAGTATCAATTCATTACAGACAGCTCGTGATGCCATACTTGGAGCAACGGACATGGAAAAACATGAACACGTAAATATTTTATTTATAATCAGATTAAAACTTTTTTTTATTTTTTCAAACAATTCATAAATTTGTCTTTTCAGCAAGCGGAGCTCGCCGTAGAAATGAAGAACATGACGAAAGAGCAACAGCAAAGAGTGATGATGGAGACGTTCGTCGTCTTTCGTGAGGTCTTTCCACTGTACGAGGCGATTCGAGCAGAGGCCAAGACTGAGCAGGACCAGAAACAGATGCAACTGCTCACGAACAACTTCAGTCTTGGATAATCGAACGACTGTTTCGTTCTTGACTTGGTTTATTTGAATTATTTTAATTTCTCACTGATTTCAATAAATATCGATTCTGACTTTTCAATAAATACCGTGGTGTGATCTTTTCCTATATATTTTCGACGACAAAACTGTCGGCAGTGCAACGAGCACTGCTGTTCTATTCATAAAAATGCAACAATGTCTCGTTGAATTACTTTATGGACGTCAATGCAGCGAATCATGCACCGTCTACAGCCAGGTTTGGACGCATCTTCTCGTCTTTTTTCTTCTTCTTGAAACCGACAGCTTACGGGTTCCAGAACGTGTTCGTCGCGGCGTGGAATCCGCTGGAAATGACGTCATCATGCAAGCTAAAAATCAAAGATCAAAGACCAAAGATCAAAGATCAAAGACCAAAGATCAAAGATCAAAACCCACTCAATAATCTGATTCAGCTCGTTCGCACTCGCTTGCTGGCCCGGCCACTTGTTCACCTTCAATCAATCAATCAATTGACATAAGGAATGACAATGACAGTAATGACGGGTGACAGAGACAAATTACCTTCTTGCAGCGCCACTCTATGTGGAAGATGAAGTCACGGTGGTGTCTGAAATGTAGAGATCGAAGATCAAAGATCAAATGTCAAAGATCAAAGATCAAACCTAATCTTCTTGACGACTGTCCTCGCGTTAATCATCGCCTCCTCGTTTGCCTCGCCGCTGAGCACGAGTGTGGGCACGTTCAGGCTGCGATTATTAATTATTAGTTATTAATATTTAATAATTAATAATTAAAGATCCTTACGTCGCGATAGTCTTGCTCGTGTCGAAGTTGAGGTCGATTATGCTGAGCGAGGAGTCGAAGAAACTCGACGGAAGGATGGCGTTGTACTGCAAGAGATCAAAGATCAAAGATCAAAGAGCAAAGATCAAAGACCAACCCACCATTTTCACGACGAAAAACTTGGACTGGAGCATGGTGATCGTGTCAGGATACGGCGTCTCGAGCACGATCGATCGGACCTGAGAGATCAAAGATCAATGACCAAAGATCAAAGATCAAACCTCCTGTCCGTCGTCGAGCAGGGTGCTGAGCGCGGCCGTTGCGATGCTGGAAGGGTGAGAGATCAAAGATCAAGCGATCGTACCCATCCCAATCGCCAACTGCCTCTACCGTACCTTCCGTCAATCGCAAACTGCCACTACCGTACCCATGCCTATCGTAATCTACCGTACCTCCCACCCAATCCATGCGCCCAGAAGTGTATCTCGGTGTTGGGCGCGTGTCTCCTCAGCCAGTCGTACACTGTGCGCGTGTCCTCAACGGCGCCCGACACCGTCGTGTCCCCAGCCGCGTTGCCGAAGCCTGCAATTAGGCTGACGCGCTAATGGTGTCGCACCGGTTGCGCGTCAAGCGTGCGACAAAAGGTGCTCACCCTTGTAGTCGAAGGAGATGAGCTGGATGTCGTTGCGCGCGAGCAGCACGCGGCAGAACGAGTCGAACTTCTTCTGGTCCCTGAATCAGGGCAGGGTTACGGTAGACGAGATACGGTAGTTCTGGGTTACGGTAGGAGTTGTTACGATAATTCTCGGATACTGTAAGATCAGGAACGGTTTCTGTAGGTTACGGTAGCTACCGTACCTCTCCGGACTGTGGAAGAACACGACAATCTTGTATTTCTCGTTGGCGAGCACTTTCAGGTAATCGTCAGGCTTCTCGGGCTTCTCTACACTGGGCACGAGATGCCTGCAAGAGGTCTGGTTTACGGTAGAGTACGGTAGGTCACATTGTTTATCAGCTACCGTAGTCTTCCCCTTTACCGTAGCCCTCGATATACCGTACAGAACGAATATGGTGGACGATCCGACGGTGATGTAGAACGGCCGGCCCGTCAGTCCGTTCTCCGTCATGTTCACGTCGCGCTGCGGCGTGATCGCTGCAAGGCGCGCATTTGGTGTGGCAAGGCGTTCGGGTGCGTCACCACTCGCGCGCCAACCTCCCTGACGCGCTTCTGGCGCTCACTAGAAAAGCTTACCAAACGTGGACGCGATGAAGAACTTGTGGACCTGCGGGAACGAGTAGAGGACGATCGGCGTCGCGAGGAAGATGACGGCGACGAGCGCGACGATGATGATGATCGGGTAGGCGAGGATCCTGAACGGAAGATGAAGATTACGGTAGGTTAGGGAGGGTACGGTGGGTCATGATGATGATTGGGAAGGCCAATCAGGGTAGACCAGGGAAGCCTAGGATACGGTAGACCAAGGTTCGGTAGAGGTGCAGTGGGTCATGTTGATGATTGGGCAATATCGATTGGATTACGGTAGGTCAAACTGACATGAACAGCTTCTCGTTCTTCATTGCGACGAGAGATGCGGCGGAGTGACCGCCCGGGAGGAGGGAGGGAGGGACGAGTGAGGGGGGGGGGAGAATGGGGGAGAGGAGAAGAGGGAAAATGATTTGAATACGAAATTCAATTTTAAAATTAATTTATTCTATGACAAGCTGCAGGTGCACAAAAAACGGGGTGCCATGGATTCTCCTTCTGTGCTGTTGGACTCTGCACTAGAGCCCCTCCATTGCGATGTCATCTGAAATATATGCCTGTTCCTAGTGAAACCGTGCCCAAAAACGTAAGAAGACTGGAAGAATTTAATAAATGAATTCGTACAAAGTGTGAAGAGGAGATCGAAGACCCGTTCGGAGAGATTGTACATGCAGATTGGCCAGAATATTTTGACTTCGATAATCTTTTCCCAGGCATCGTCCGGATAGGGAAAGCGCACAACTGCAATGATCCTTCTCTTCTCAAAAATCTGTTAAATTAGTGCGGAAATCCGAAATTTTTGCTGTTTTCGCCACCAAAAGATCAGGCGAAAATGAGAAAAGATTCCTTCTTTTTGCAGGAAACTCACAGAGAATGTCCATGCAGACCATGTTAATCCAAATACCGAACAAGATACGTTGTAGTCTCGCCCAGCGGGCGAATGGCACATTATCAACTATCTCATCCATGAAACTCGATGGAAATCTGAGATTTGAAGAATAGGCGAACAAATACGGGAAAGAAGAGTCCATCCTCCTAAGGCCTTCGTCTCTCTGTTTCCAAGGACTACTCGGCGTTCCTTTGAGACGAATATTGGATCCGACAATATTGGTTCCCCTGCCGCTCCTCTCTGTTGCAGCGAGTGTTTAGCTACACTGGTTAATCAAACATACGTGAATAATGTTGGGTATCAGGAGAGGCTCGAAGATGAAATACTATGCATTTCTAGTTCAGCGCCAAAAAGTATCCTTCTTTTCGACCACAAAGCGTAACATTTTTTGAGATAAGGGTGCCCTGTGGTTAACGACTGCACACTTCGGAACTACAACCTCTTACTTTCGCACACTCTCTCGTCGACAAATGCGAAAAGATTTGTCAGTGGTAGAGATAAGCTTGGCAGCTATTCTCATGTGATGGGAGCCGGTCAGGAGGATACTGGGTAGAGCAGGAGATAGGGAGAAGAAAGAAGAGAGATTGGCGTCATGGTGAGGGCGGGCATACAACGCGAACTATAAAATCCTGAGGTCGGTGACACCTCCTAATAATCAGTCACATTATTCCACGCCCATGCTTAGCTGATATTTTCTCGAAACCATAATTTCACCTTTTTGGGCTTCCCTCCTCGAACACTACCTGCCCACATAGGTCGTTTTCAGAACTGGTAACCCCGACTTTGGTGCTTCCCTTGTCAGAATTTGCTATGAATCTCGTGGTGCTCCTCCTTCTTCCCTTCCTTGCCTCGGCAACGAGCGACTACGAGAGAGAAGTCTCCGCGTACAATCAGGAGACCATTAAAGGTGTGGTTGTTCTCTTATCTATTGCTGCTATGCTTCGAGAATGGCGGGCAGAGAAGCGGAATCAAGAAGCGTAATTGTAGAACTCGCGGTATTCGATGAGTACGCGAACCTTCTTCACCTCACATCGCCAAACGAGAAGGCAGAATTCGAGGGACTGTTCAAGAAAGTAGTCCTTCGGAGGGTTTCGCTCAAGAAGGTAATCCATCTAGCCTTTACCATTAAACTGTGTAAACTGTGCTACCTCATTTTGCCTGCTGTACTGCAGAATAATTTATAACAGGCGATGTCCCACCTGTCGAAGACTCTGCCCTTCGCCCACGCCGAACTGAAACTCCTGCTTCACCGCGTCAGCCGAGGCTTTCGGCATCTCAGAGACTTGGGAATGAGAACGGATTTCGTAAGCCATCTTCTTTCCCACTTCTTTGCAGAGTCTAGAACTAATTTTTGCCTGTCGTTCCCCATCTCGTACATTCTACATTGCAGCTCGAGGATGCGCTGTGGGAGATGAGCGAGGTGGTCCTTCTGTTCCAAGAGGGAACCATCTCCCGCAAAGAAAGGGATCATCGACTCGTCTGGAATGTGAGTGATTTTGATTTGAACGGAATTGATTTTACAAATTCAAAATTCGTATACCAGTTGTATAAAAAACATTTTGCAGATCATCAACACATTGTTCGGCATCCGGTACCACTCCATGGGAGCTGAGGCTCGGGCAGCCTTCCCAGATGTAGGCATGGCTCTGGACAGAGTCGGACTTGGCCGGTTTTTCAACAAATAAGCACACATCAGACCATATTTTATAAACTCGTTGATTGTATCTAGATCGCACTGCAACTCTGTGACACAATAGATATCGTGAACTGATAAAGACGTTATGTGTTTTTAAAAAACTGTGTGTTTTATGTGGTGAAATAGGGGTATATTCATACTGTTCGAGGTTCGCAGAATACTGTAACTTATCTGGGTCAAGGATGTCACTGGCGAATAATCACAAGAAGGACCGCAACAACACTAACAGGGCCGGGGACAGTAAAAGTGCGCGCAAACAAACAAGTCATGAAAAATCAAGAAAATATTTGAGTTGTTTACTCAACATCCCTCATTTCCCTATTCTTCACCTTCTAACTGCTCCATTCCTCTCCTTCTCCTTCCACTCTTCGCTCCTCGCCCCACGACGAGTGGTCGACTGCCGACCGCATGGCTTCACAGAAGGTTCGATTGTCTGCCCGGTATTACGATTCCCTTGGTTTTTTTTAGGTTTTGTCGAGTTCAATTCTTTAGCTTGCTATAAGGAGTATGAGGCGTCATGTTGCCAGTAGATTTTTGGTTTTGGCGGATTCGAATCCCTATTTCGGAACCCTATCGTTACTATCAACTCACACTTGCAGGAAGTGGGGAAGAGCAAGAAGGAGGATGAATACGAGAAGTCGGAGACTGTGAAGAAGGATAAGAATACGGAGAAGGAGAGCAAGAAGCAAAGCAGGAAGGAGAAGGAGAAGGAGAAGGAACCATCGTCGAATGAAGGTACGGTAGACTTCGGGTTACGGTAAGGAGAAAATACACCAATCATACACCAATCTACGGATTGCGGCAACGAAAACATCGTGAATGTACGGCAATCCATGGGTTAGATTGTGTATCACTGGATGACTGATGACGTCATCGTAGTCAGATTCCCCATTCAGATCCCACATCGAAGAAGCAGCAGGATTACACTGGCGGGACCGATGGAACGGGAGGAACAACGGGGACCAAGGATGGAACGGGAACACCGGGTACTGGAACAGGGAGCAATGATGGAGAAGGGAACGTAGGAGGAGGAGGAGGAGGAGGGAAGAAGAAGAAGAAGGAGAAGAAAGAAGAAGGTAAATACGACCCTCATCTTACTACCGTATCTCAATCCCTCCGAAAGCTACCGTAACTTAACTATCTTCAGCCTGATCAGTCTCTAATTACCGTAACCTACAGTATCTCATACTTACGTAATCCTCTTCTTCTACAGCATCCATCTCTAATTACCGTATCCCTGCCCTACCGTAATCATTCTCTCATTTTAGTCGAGCACCAAACGGAGTCGGCTCGTTCATGCCCCCATGTTACCGTAGTTTTCTTTCCAATCCATACTCCTACATCTACCGTATTCCTGACCTCCTTCGCACTACCGTACCCTACCGTAATCTCCCTATCTTCAGTCGAACATCAAACTGAATCCTACACTATCCCTACCGAACCGTGTCTCAATCCTACCGTATCCCTGATCTCCTTTCCACCCAAACACCAGCCTCTCATTACCGTATCATACCGTAATGCCCTCTCCTTTCAGCCGACCCGCCTGTCACTACCGTATCCTACCGTAATCCCTCTCCTCATTTCAGTCGAGTATCAAACGGAGTCGGCTCGTCTCGGCGCGAAGGCTGACGAGCTGCTGCGACACGCGCGCACTCCCATGGAGGACACCAAGGACGATCTGACGAATCGGATCATGCAAATGCCGGCAAGCCCCTTACTCGGTACGGTACTCTACAGTAATATTCTTGCTACAGTATCCTCTCGATACGGTATGATAATGGACAAATAGGTGACGCCCAGTCCCTTACTCGGTGAGAATTTCTAAATATTGTATCTCTACTGTAATCTACTGTAGGTTGTTGGGAAATGAACATGCCGCCGATTCCCATATTCGATACGTAATCTGACTTCCGAAATCAATTTGAACATGTAATGCTACAGTATCCTCCAGTTACTGTATCCCTACCGTAATCTACTTGAAAGTGCAATGCTACAATATGCTCGGGATACTGTATGAGAACACGCTAATAGGAAGTATTGTCGAGCTCCACATTCGTCGAGAAAAGCTAGTTACTACGGTATTCAGGATATACAGTTCTCGCAGAGTGCACAGTTACTGTATATCGATTGATTGTGTGGCTCTGTCTTATTGTTTTGCCATTAGGAACTGTCATCGAGCCCCACTCTGTGAGGATAGTTTCAATAACCTTACCGTAATTCATTTGATTATTGATTGCAGAAAAGAAGGACCCGACGGACAACGGAGCGATAACTGAGGAGGAGAAGGAGTCTGTAGATAGGAGTGAAACGGCGAAGAAGGACAGAAGGGACAAGGCTCCGGAGAAGGTTCGAGATCATTCCGAAGGATGATTTTCGAAAATAAATATTCTAGTCACAATATTGAAATTACAGCTCCCGCCCGAGCCCGAGAAGAAGTCAAAAGAACGGGAAAAGAAGGTGATTGCAGGAAACTAGCTTACTTGTGTTCAAAAATAAGTCAATTAATAAATAATAGAAGCTCATTAATTAATTATTTTTAAAATTAAGGCTGATTTTTGAAATGCCCAGGGTCACTCGACCGATAAGAAGGCTTCCGGCAGCAAGAGCATCACGATTGAGAAGGGAAAGGGAGGAGAAACGAAGAATCGGGCGGGCACTGGTGAGGGATTAGCAGGAATTTAATTTATAGTAGTATTTTCGAAGACTACAATCATGAATGCATAATCTATTTCAGTCACGAAAGGAGGCGCTCATCATTCGAAAGCAGGCAGGAAAAGGGTAATGATTGATGACAAGCAATATAAACAAAATTCCGAATACAATCTAGCATCACCATATTTATTCTGCGATACTGCAATCACTATCACTGATTAATTAATTATAATTAATTCAAGTCTTCCCTTTATTCTGCAGCCAAACACATTACAGCGCGTGTACAAGGGTTGCCTGGACCACGCGATCATCAAACATCTCGACAGACTGCGTAAGACGTTGGGTGGTTGCTCTAGGGTGATTATAATGATAATCGCGATATTTCAAAACGCGAGATTAATATTTCAATATCACTATTTCAGCCCGCAAGAAGCGGAATATCCTGCTAGCAGTCTTTGCAGTCTTCTTCCTCACTGGAATAGCAGTCGGCATTTGTAAGCTGACAGATCCTTTTGCCTATTCTTGCACATAGTCGCGCTCATTTCGTGCTAAATACCACTTTCAAATAACCCCGCTGAAAAAGCGATAATGGACTGTTTCGAAAAATAAGTTAATTAATTAATTAATTGCAGACATCACTGCCGATGCATTGGCCAAATACACTCAAGCAGACAAGGAGACACAAGCAGTAGATAACTGACTCTATCGAAGCAGACAAACATCGCAGTCGAACAGAAATTTCGAAATCGCCTCAATAACGCCACGATAAATCGCATTGAATGCAGCCTTTGTTCATATCAATACTAAATCACGAAAGAGTTACGGGAATGGTTCTATGAGCTCAAACGCGCTCCTGTTCTCTACTAAACACGTGGGAAATAACCAAGCTGCTCGCTCAAAGAAGGAAATGCGCTGATCTCGAACGCAATAGGGGAACAGAGACAGAAATATTCCCTGAGCATAAGCGAGAACTACCCTGGATCATTTGCCAGGGCAAAAATAAACCAAATTAGTGCAAAATATAACACCGAAAGCGAAAAACAAACCTAAATCACGGTGTGATTTAGGTTTGTTTTCCAAAGGTAAACCTCGGCCGGTCAAGAAGCAGGGTTTGGCGCGCGGTTCAAACGCAAGAAAAAACAGTATCTTTTTTTGGCTCAGTGAGCAATCAAGTTGGGTCGTGGTGGGAGTTGGCTGATTCATTTTAAAATGTTGTTATTTCCTTTAATTGTTTTGATTATTTATAATTTGATGATTTATTTTTTTCAATAGACAATTACATGGAGAATTCAAATTTAAACGAAGTTGGACGATTTTCTGGTTCTGCGAGCTATGGGATGCCGAAATGAAAAAAATGGAGCGCTAAATAGTTTATATCCTATAGTTAATTATGTTTGATCAAATTACGTATAATTTATAAGAATGAAATGTTTATAAACAAAACAGAAAATAAATAAGGAATATCAGTTTACGATCCACTAAGCTGTAATAGTACAGTATTCTCTTGGATGGCGAGACGACAGAGAAAGAGAGTAGGCTGGACGATTTTGGGGGGAGAGTTTCAGCGTGTAAATCGCGCCGAATCACACTCGTCCGAAAATGGCCAAACTTGGCAAAATGCCGAGATGTCCTGAATCAAGTCCGTTCAAGACCGATCCTCGGCAGCCCATTATTTTTGGGTGAAAAAGCGACTTTTTCTTTTTGGTTTTTGACGCCGTTTTCGTGGTTTATTTGTTTTTAGCAGCTGTTTTGTTACGTTATTTCGCGTCGTTGCGCTTCTAGACGTCCATCTTGGTCTGAATTCTTTTTCCCTCCTTTTCGTGGCTATTTCAAACAACACCCGTCAAAAATTGCTTCTTGTACCTGGTTTCAATATCAGTTTATGTTTTTTTCAACCGTTTTTTTAATCTAACAACCGAACAACCGTCTGGGACGCACTTACCATACTGGCGTAATTATGAAAGCTTTTGCAGGTCCCGCTCTCTTCCCTTCGTCCCTCTCGTCCATCGCGCACTGGTCGACTGCCTCTCCTTCGACTACGGCGTGGTGCGGATGGAGCTGCGGCAGCAGCAATCTAACGGTGAGTAGAGAAGATAAATGGTAAAATATTTCTTATAACAAAATCAACAAAATCGATGCTCTTCCATTTATGTCGTTGCTTTTTGTTTGTGTGCGACAAATGACACGAGACTGCCTCACGCCTGCACATCCCATCAGGATGCTTAACGTGTGCCGCACTATTTTTGCTTTGCCTGAAAACGGTTGTGATATGTGCAGGAGGGACTCAGGAGCGGCTATACCCCCTAATTGAATCTCAAACATGTAGGTTATTTTGCTTCTATGAAAGCGCGCCTCTTGTAGATTGCAGGTACAGATTGCCTTACCTCCTCCTGTTTTGCTTGTTTTTGGGCACAGCAGCTGATACTTGCTTCTAGTTGGTTCTTAGTTTCAATTGAGGTTAATATTTTTCACACCGTTCCATGTGTGTCTTTATTTTTGAGTTCATTGAACATCCAATGGACTATTACTGTGAACCAAATGTTTTCCCTTTTCAAAGCTAATTTGTGCAAAAAGTATAACTGTAATTATATTGTTGATTCTTAGATCAATGAGTAATTCAGCTATTCCAGGCCCACTCGCCGGCTTCTCTGATGCGCCTCCTCGTCCCTTCCCTTCGTTCTGGTCCCCCTTCCCCACTGTCCCTTTTCTTCTTTCCTCTGCCCCTCCCCATTTTTCCTTCTCCCTTCTGTCCAGTGGACAGCGTCCATCTACCCTTTTCATTTTCGTGTTGTTTTTGTAGAACCTCAGTCTTGCTGGCTGGGATGTCATGTGAACTGGTCATTTTTGAATATTTCTGAAAGTGGGTTAGAGCTGATTCAAGGTTTCAGTGGTTATTGAGGCATTATCAGTAGTGTGAGTTCCAAAATGACCAGTTCTTTCCTCCCCCTCCCTGCTCCTTGCATCTTGTTTTGTTTCAATCACTGGTCTGGTTAGGAGTTTTTCTGGGTTGATTTTGGTCACTCTTGCCTGACAGCTAGTGCTAGTCGACCTGCACCCTGAATACTTGCTCACAGGTTGGCCTTGAACCACTGATTGGTCCTGTCTTCTCTTGTGCATTTTGTTGCTTCACAGCCATTTCAACCCTGTGCGTGTTGCTGTTATAACCAGTGCTCGCGCAGGGGATATTGTGCGGAGTGTGTCTGGCGCAGGTGGGATGGGGGAAGTAATGTAGTGCTTGGTTCCTTCTCGTTGGAGCTTTGGAAGAGGGTCGGCGGACCGTGCCTCGGATATCGAGCTTATCGAGGCGGAGCGTGCCCTCGGTTGAAGATTTTGAGAAGGGGCGGAGCGTGCCCTCTGCGGGTGGATTCACTGACGGAATTCGAAAGCACTACGGTTGTCTATCTAACCTATTTTTTCCTATTTTATCTAACCTATTTTCCCAGATTACGGTAGTGCACCACGAATCCCTTTTGAGAACTGACTTTCTGTCTTTCCTAGGTTACGGTAGTACACCACGAATCCCTTTTGAGAACTGACTTTCTGTCTTTTCCCAGATTACGGTAGTGCACCACAAAACCCTATTGGGAACTGACTTTCTGTCTTTTCCCAGATTACAGTAGTGCACCAGAAATCTGTCATGGTGTGACTTTCTGTCTTTTCCTAGGTTACGGTAGTACACCACAAATTCCTATCGAGAACTGACTTTCTGCCTTTTCCTAGATTACGGTAGTACACCACAAAACCCTATTGGGAACTGACTTTCTGTCTTTTCCCAGATTACGGCAGTGCACCAGAAATCTG
>LS551930.1:1337890-1356970 GCA_900490775.1 Pristionchus maxplancki | reverse complement strand
CACGGATCTTGATCGCGAACTGACTTTCTGTCTTTCCAAGATTACGGTAGCACCACAGATCTTGATCGCGAACTGACTTTCTGTCTTTTCCCAGATTACGGTAGTGCACCACAAATTTGTCATGATGTGACTTTCTGGCTTTTCCCAGATTACGGTAGTGCACCACAAATCGGTCATGATATGACTTTCTGCCTTTTCCCAGATTACGGTAGTGCACCACAAATGCTGCTTGCGACGTTGAATGCGAACAATTTGCCCTGCTGGAGGTAGCCTAACTGTACCTGACACCGGCGCAATGCACCACGTCAATGCAAGTTGACTTAAAAAATGAGAACAACTCTAGGACGGAGCATACTACCATCACAATTACACATTGCGCGTGCAAACCTCGTACATCTCATACTTCAATCATTCGTTCTCAAATAATCATTAAGTGATCAGGAAACCAATAGATACAGTAGGCACGTAACTACTAAGCTACTCGTCGTCGTTTACAAAATCAATAAACTTACGGTAGTCAGTGTGAGGTACAGACGAGCGACAATCGATAAACCGTAATGGGAAAGGGGACTAATTAGTGCACAAATAAAGAATACTATGAGATATGGACGGAGAAACTACATTGCTATGTGCCTAGAGAGAGGGCAGGGAATGGAAGGCTGATCTTTGATCTCTCTTCTTACATTCCGTTGTACTTCGGGCCCTCGCCTCCCTGCGGTGACACCCAGTTGATGTTCTGCAATAGGAATGGTAGACACATTACAGAAGCATCCATCCGTCAATATTTAGCGGAAGTGAGGAACCTTGAATCCACAAGTAGGGAAATTTGAAAATCTCATCAGGGACCCTTTCCCACCCCCAGGAACCCCTTCCTGATCTTTGATCTCACCTGGGTGGGGTCCTTGATGTCGCAGGTCTTGCAATGGATGCAGTTCTGCGCGTTGATCTGCAGTCGCTGGCCGGTGCCCGATTCGGAGGGCACGAACTCGTACACTCCTGAGAAGAATTAAATTTGTGAGCATTCATTTACTTCGATTGATGACACCCCCTAACACCTGTCCATATCTGAGGAAACTTGTATTAAAACAATTACTCACTTCGATTTTTTCAAGAAATCGTTCTAGACAAATTAGCATTGCTACATTATCTCGGAACTATCACATAATTCAGAAACAGCAAACTGACCGGCGGGGCAGAATCGCGCCTCGGGTCCGTCGTAGTTGGCCAGGTTCACGTCCACCGGCACCGAGTCGTCCTGCAAATTACTGCTCAATATTTCCCTTAATTCCCGAATATCCATGCATAATCGCGAATAAAGTACCAATACCCAAATACAGTCGTCCTGGAATTGCTATGTAATTGCACCAGGCGGATTGTCATTTCACGACGAGTACTACTTAGACACTTCTGCTACGTTGACGTTACTGAATTGATTCTGCGGCAAAAACCTGTCCGTGTTTGCAACGAACAGGAGGATTAATGGCCCACTAGCAGTACCTAAAAGATTTTACATCATTGTCGCCACTTTGATCTCGTTATCGATTATAAAAAAACATAATGAATGGACTAAAGATGAAATGAAGGTTCACTGACAACATTTACCTCTATGGTCTGTTCATTCATTCATTCATTCATTCATTCATTATTCCGTCAGAATTAATTTACAAGAGAAATCGAGAGAGTGGACCAGAGACGGATGTCCGTCGACGTCGACGAATCGGTTTCTGCGGCAGCAGGGGTAGGGGGTAATGGGTGTGGGGGGAGTAGAGATCAAAGATCAAGCCAGGATTTGACTATGGAATGGGGGAAGAAAGATGGGGGTTGAGAGGCAATGAATATGCGGAACGAAACACTATTAGTGGATACAGCTACAGCAGGCAATGAGTTCCAGATCGTGATGGTTCTAGAGGCTACAGTAGAATGTGACTTGGGGGGCAGGAACGGCAGTGCTACTCTAAGGTTATGACAATTACGGAGAGAGCTGTTAATCCCACCTTGAGCGTGAGGCCCCAGGCTGGTTCTCCTCGTGGTTTACACACCATAACTAGTCGTTCCTAGATATAACATCTCTTCTAAGCCCATCAAGATCCACGCGATGCAATACGCTGCTTCCTATCCACCCTCACCCCTCCCCCCTTAATATTCAGATTTCAAATATTGTACCTTGAGCGTGAGATGGACCGGCTGGTTCTCCTCGTGGTTTGAACGTCATTTACTAGCCATAACGTCTCCTATAGGGGTTATAACCCCCTCCTCTCAAAATCCCCCTCTTCGTTCCCGCCCTCCCCTTTACATTTCCCACATTTTACCTTGAGCGTGAGGTGCGCCGGCTGGTTCTCCTCGTGGTTGGTGCCGGTGAGCGAGACGGACGTGAGCAGGTCGAACGTCAGCTTGCCGTCGGGTTTGGGGTAGTCGACGGGCTGGAATGAATGAAATGGATTAGACAATTCGGGATGTTAAAAAAGGCAATCGCTATTCCGCTTGGCAAAACTCTGTTCCACAAACTTCATATAATTTCAAACATTTAAAGGAAGCAATGATCTTCTGTTACCGTTTACAAACCACCGATTAATCAGGAGCTACGATCTTACTAGCCCGTCCCACAACCCGCTCTAACCAGTGAATACCTGATACCTGGCCAGGCAAAGTTAAGCTTCACCGAATTCCAAAAACCCCCCAACTATCAAGGTAAGCAATGATCCTGCTTCAGTCGATTCATAATCAACATGCAATCGACAAACCGGCACACAACGGCGGACTCCCCACTCATTTTGCAGCTCTCCTTCGGCTGCAGCTTCTCGTTGTTTCATGATTATAATTTCACCCGAACTCGCTATGTTTCACAGACTACTATTCAGCCGGAACTATTAAAGGAGGTAATGATTACCATCCATGCGGTTCATAACCACCCAACCCTAACAAGCCCCGCCCACCTTGCAGCTCTCCTTCGGCTGCAGCTTCTCGTTGTCCGGCTTGCCGTGCTGCAGCGTCCACGGCTCCTTGCCGCGGCCAAGCACGTAGAACAGGCCCGTGTACGCCAGCGCACCGTACATGCCTGAAAGAAGAAGTTGGGTCAGCAATTGTTCGATGGGTTAGAGTATTTTCGGTAATTGTTTTTCTACCATTAAAATCCTGGAGTTATCAAACCCAAGCAGTACTTAGGACATGTATGGCCATGTCGAAACAGAAAATCCCCTTTCCGAACAGGAGTGTAAAGTGTAGGTTCTGACTACTAGAAAGCGCAAAATTACTGAATGGGCCATTGGAGTCGGTTTAGTAAGGCGCGTTTGAAACTGCCCGTGAGCTAGGCGCCGCGCCTAAGGCGCGAGTCTGATGTATTTTTCAAAATCGAAGGATAGGACAAACCATTGCATGGAAACGTCACACCCACTTCCAATAGCCCCGGCGCATCTACTAATCACCTGCTGAATTTTAAAGTCTAGATTGATTTGAGATTGACTACTTTGCAGTTCGCCGTTCCAGTAGCGTCATAACAGATCAACGGATCCTATCATTTCAATGCGTAGAGTGCTCCCCCCAAACCAAAAATTCTCACCAAGCGACGAGTTGAACACCGGCCTGATGTTCCTGCACGCCTTGAGCTCCTATTGCCACTATTTCACCTCATTCAATCCACGAATAAAAGCGCCTACGTCATAGGCGCGCATTTACATCCTAATTAAGCCTCACCGAGCGACGAGTTGAACGCCGGCCTGATGTTCCTGCACGCCTTGAGCTCCTTCATGACGCACGCCCCATAACCCCTACGCTCTACACTTCTCTCTTAACCCTAACTAGGCCCTAATTTAGGCTCCAAGAACCAAATAAACCTCACCAAGCGACGAATTGAACGCCGGTCTGATGTTCCTGCACGCCTTCAGCTCCTTCACAACTACCGCAATAGTGCTCTCATCGGGCTAAGGTATCCCCCTAATTTTGCATACTTAAGCGCCTCAGCTCTACGTGAAGTTAAAACCCTCACCAAGCGACGAATTGAACGCCGGTCGGATATTCCTGCACGCCTTGAGCTCCTTCATGACGTACGTCTGGTCGAGGGCGGGCTGGTAGCCGGTGGGCGTCACCGCTGTAAGAAGATCGATTATTGTTTCAAGAATGGTGAAACGGATTTGGCGCTTGACCCCCATAACACGGAGTAATATAATAACGGAAAGATAGGCGGTCACGCTGCAATGGAAGGAGATTAGTTTGAAAGTGTGGAATGTTTTTTTTAAATTGTCGACGTCTTGACAGTCATAAATTGTTTGAGCAAAGTTGTTTCGCCCTCTATAACAACTGCATGTCTCAAAAGCGCCGGGTCTATTCTATGATTTTCACCAATCATCAATTTCGCAGTGTCCTGCACAGGGAATGTTGTTATCTATTTCAAGGGAGCACTTATCGCTTCAATTTGAATCCTTACTCGTATTGGCCTCCAGCTCGGGAAAGATCGTCTCCGCCGCCACCATGCCCGACTTCATCGCGTTGTGCGTGCCCTTCAATTTATTACTTATTAATTTTATTATTTAATAATGTTGGTAAAGGATAAAGGGATACGCGTGATCAAGGAAGCCTGAAGTACATTGCATTTGGGTAACCATCGCAGCGCCAAATCACAAACTCATTTTTCACTACTGTTCTCGTATAAGCCATCACGGAAAGAAACCTTCCAAGAACATAACCTAATCACGCAGCAAAGAATTACCAGTTGTTCCTAACCCTTTTTCAATCCCCAATCTACTATTAATAAAGCGCAGCGTCTGTCTGTCCCCCTCCCCCTATGGTCATGTATCACAAATTTACGGAAAGTTGTTTAAAGTTCCGCGCGTTACGGGTTCCAAAAAAAAGAACCGTGCATAATTTCCACATCAAGCGCGCACTAATCGCGCTCGACCCCGCCCACTTTCAAATTTTTTGCTCTTGACCTCGGTTTATTGATTTTGGTCGTTATTCTCCACATTTTCAAGTTTGTTTGTCATTGTTTTATGCAGGGAGGCTCGCCCATAGCCGGCGATATGCAACCACGACGACCGGACTGGAGGAATCGCCGTCACTGGCCGAAAGCGATCAGGTTTGTCTTTTGCTCCTCGTTTCCTGACTTTCAATTGGTTCTAATTGGTTGTTGTCTCGTATTTCAAGCTCCCCACGTAGGAATTTGAATGGGAAATGCAGCGAGAACGACCCTGATATATTCGTTGAATATAAATTTAATTATTTTTTTTAGAAAACGGCCTTCGCTGAGGGGCGCGAGTGGACGAGGGGCATAGTCCCTCTCTCGCCTTTAAACAGAAGATGAAGGTTGGTTAATTACTGTTAAATTCTTAATAATTAGCTTACATTTGGTCGGTTAAATTGCCGCTATTCAAAAAAATTTGATTAGGTTTATCTTGTGCGTCTCTGTCATTTGCCCTGAATGGGTGCTCGTTGCTTGTGGTGTCGTCTTCCAGCTTTGTAAAATCTTTGTAAAATCATTAATAATAAACTAAAATTTGGTTAGTCCAGGACTACTTCCGCTCTTCGACGCGCGATAAACAAACCATGTGCCCCTGCTTGATTTTTAATGCCTTTTTGACATGGTTCCCATTGCAGGAAGAGAGATAGCGTTGAAGTTGGTGGATGAAGGAAAGAATGTCTATGTGACTGGAAGGAACCAGCAGAGATTGGATGAACTCCTTCGTGAACTGCAGGATAGGAGGCAGGACGGACGGACGGTGGGAATTTCGGTAGAAATATCTGTCGAAAGCTGACATCATTCTCAGGTTGGTCGGTTCCTTTTCGACATCGGACGACCCTCGAAGGTCGAGGAAGTCATGACTGATATCTGTGCAGCGTGAGTCTCTTCTTCGATATCTTCAATCAATAAAATCTTCAGTCCCTTCGATACGGTAATCTTCAATGCGGGAGTCATATTCACTACTCCTCGACCTGCAAATGAAGACGATTTGCCCCTTATGGAGGAAACCCACAAGGTATGTCAATCCTCCTTCCCAATCAATTCATCTAATGACAGACGAATGTGGTCGGTCATTTCATAATGGCTCGTCATCTCTTGGAGAAGCAAGCGCAACCTATTCGATTCGTCTGTCTATCGTCTGTCACTGCGAAGTAAATCCTTCCCATTCTCGATGAACTTGCAATATCTCTTTAATCAGAACGGCCTGTGGCGGGAGGCTCACGTTTCTGCCTCTTTTCATTATTAAAGTGTTCAAAGATCAAAAATAATTATCCTTCAGTGGCTCAACGATGCGAGAGACAATGTGAGTACAGTGGTCGTTCATCCAGGAGTAGCCAGAACGAATGTGAGTACTTTCCTGCCTTTCCTGCCTAAGATTATCCCCTTTTCCTTCAGATGGTTGCGTCCATTCCAGGTTACCAGAAAGTCATCCTTCATCCTATGAAGTGGTTCAAGACCTTTGATGGGCCTGTGAGTATGTCCTGTGTGTCTCTTCCCCTTCAATCGATCTTAGATCTCTGCCCACTCAGGATGTCTGTGCCGATAATGTCATCAATGCCACTGTTATTCAGGATAACTTCACCAACAATTGTCAAGGTAAATCCCCCTTCCCTTCTGTCTAATGATTTTCCTTTTTTTAGTATTGGAAGACATTCCGACTCTGAGTGATGAGCAGAAAGATTCCTTCATAAATTTCTTCCATCAAGTGGCTGCTCCATACGTGTGAGACAGCGAAGAATTCAATCCATTCCTACTGGTCTCAGCCCCTCGACGAATAATTATAAATCTACTCTAACTATGTGTTGTATTGTCTTTGATATCATTGTTACTGACTATAATTTCTCGTTGCAAGATAAACATTATGAATTGAAACAAATTTCTGGAGTAATAAACTAGTACAATTCAATGTTTGAGTGAGTGTAAATACCTTTCTTTCATTCATCTTGGAAGTCAATTGACTAGTTCTGCTAGTTCAGATGGACAAGTGCAAGGCACACGCCCTGCACCTGTATGCAAACCCCCTTTCCTATTATCGTCCCCCTCGCCTCAGTGTTCTCTTTCTGCCCACCTTACCCGTCACGGCGCTTTTAACGGCTCGTGCGGGACGGAAAGGACTATTACAATTTTTAAAAAAGAAGAAAAAAGACGGGAAGAAGGAGAGCTTCTGGGCGGGCAACGAGAGCGGTGGCTGAAATGTATCAATAAGTGAAATTAATTTTAAATTGCAATTATCAAGTGAGTTTCTTGCAACCATCCAGAGGCGGTGTGGTGTAACCTCAGGGAGCAAGGTGACGAGAAGGAGGTACTCTTCTTATCGAGTCCAACTCACTTCGAATGACACCCTACTCCAGCTAAGAGATTCAGCACATCTATTTAACACAAAAGGAGACACGATAAACTAACAAGCAAGGAAAAGGAAATGGCAGTTATACTGAAGTAAAATGCTCACCTTTATTTGTGCTTACAACACAAAAATCCTTACACTAGGCGCTCGCAAAGGGAGACGACGGAAGGGTGCGCCGCCGAGCATCGAAGAGCGGAAGGAGGCCTGGATTAACCAAATTGTAGTTAATTATTAATTTTTTTACTAGTTTTTACAAAGCTGGAAGACGACACCACACGCAACGAGCACTAATTCGGAGCCAATGAAAGAGAAGCACAAGATGAACCTGGTCTCATTTCAACGAATAGCGGCAATTTAACCAGCCAAATTTGAGTTAATTATTAACGATTTATCAGTATTTAACTAACCATCTTGTTCTGCTAGCCGTGGAGAGAGCGGGAGAGGGTCTCGGCCCTCGGCCTCTCGCGCCCATCAGCGAGGGCCGTTTTCTAAAATAATAATTGGATTTACATTCAGCCAATAGATCAGGTCATTCTCCGAGCATTTCCCATTCAAATTCCTACGTGGGGAGCTTGAAATACGAGACAACAAGCAACGAGAACCAATTGAAAGTCAGGAAAAGAGGAGCAAAAGACAAACCTGATCGCTTTCGGCCAGTGACGGCGATTCCTCCAGTCCGGTCGTCGTGGTTGCATCCCGCCGGCTATCGGCGAGCCTCCCTGCATAAAACAATGACAAACAGACATGAAACTGTGGAGAATAACGACCAAAATCAATAAACCGAGGTCAAGAGCAAAAAAATTGAAAGTGGGCGGGGTCGAGCGCGATTAGTGCGCGCTTGATGTGGAAATTATGCACGGTTCTTTTTTTTGGCCCGAAATACGCTCGTAACATTTTAAAAATGTGATAAACAAGTCGCGTTTAGGAGTTGCGAAATATGATGAAATCGTAAGACTGACGAAATCACCGCCGTAGGCGGGGAACGACGCTCTCCTGGTCATCAATAAATCTAAAACTACCGTACCTTCAGCTTGGCGACGTTGAGGAGTCCCGCGGCGCAGCCAATCAGGCAGCCACCTTGAAGGAGAGAATATTTATTGATTTAATGAATACCGTACCTCTTTAGACCCAACTATCATAACCCGGCGTACCCAGCTACCACAACCCAAACCTTATCAGAGAACGCCAATTTGGGCACGGTCTGGTACCCACTCCCATACCACCTACCCTAACTCACTACCAGAACAAACTACCATAATCTCAGGTACCCACTCCCGAACCCACTACCACAATCTCATACCAGGGAAAGCCAGTTTGGGCACGGTCTGGTAGCCGCCCTCATTCAGGGCCCTCGCTCCGTAGCCAACTCGCTTGCCGCCCTCGAGCTGCTTCGCGATGGAGGGGTGCGTCTTGTACCTGAAAAAGGCAGAGATGAGGAGAGATCAAAGAGTAATCGGCGCGCGGGGGTGATGTCATATGCCTGTGGCTCACCGAATCTTGATCGTTATTTAATCATAAAGAACCTCGCTTTGGACAGGATTATATATGAAACGGATGAGAAGTTTCATACTACCGCGAGCTTTTCTGCTACAGCATTGCTATAACTTTGATCACGCTAGGCCCGGTTAATGTGACCACTTCTCTCTCTCAAAACTCAGGAATCAAACAAATCATGGTAAAGGAAGCTCATGCATATTCCCGCTACACCTATGCTATAACTCAGTCAATGCACGTTGTGGCCATTGGCTAATGGCTGTGGCCAATGGCTCTGTTCATTCACTTAAAAAAACCAAACATGGCACGTGAGCGCTACTGTTTCTAAAACAGTGTTAACAGTGTTTCAGTTTCACCATGTCTTTAACCCTAACCGTCTTTCCCAATATCTTGAAGCCTTCCCCTCCCAATAATAATAATATTCGACAACTCACTTCTGGAACTCCATGGACGGGTTCATATATGGGGTACGTGTTGTCTATCGCTTTTGCGCACTCTATTGTCCGATTTTCTTATGCGTTATACACACGCAGCGAAAGAATATCTCGTAAACCAACTGTTTGCGTTCTCGCTATAGCTTAACTATACCTTTAGAAACAAGGCTAGCCACGGATCGACCTCCTTTACCATCCAACACTCATCACGCACTTCTGGAACTCCATGTACGGGTTCATGTAGGGGTTCGTGTAATCCCCAGGATATTGGCTCATCCATTCATTACCACCCCCTTGCTTTATTGTGGCTCGAAAAGGAAACACAGGCCAGAAACCAGTGTAGCATACCATCCACCCGATTTTTGAAATCTACCGCGCACATTACTGTTGCAATTTTGCTATTAATCACATCAGCCAAGTCACCACTAATAACTTTCTCTGCTCGTTCTCCGAAGAACTCACTTCTGGAACTCCATGTACGGATTCATGTAGGGGTTCGTGTAGTCGAGGGCGTTGACGAATCCAATGGAGACGAGAGGCATTCCATCCGACTCGATGTGGTAGAGGAAGGAGCCGCCGTACTGGGTGGGCGTCTGGAAAGCCGATCATGCGATGTTGAAACATTGTAGAAATCCAAATTAAAGATAACATTATAGTCTTCAGAGGTTTAAATTATACCCCCCAAAAAACGATGCTGAATCTGATCGGAACTGTGCTTCACTTACTTTCATGTCGGAATGATAATTGTAACATTATGAGATGAGTTGTTTGAAAAAAAGAAGAAGGATAGAAGATTGTGCAGTAAGCAGATCCCGGACCTATATCCAACAGTGAAAGCACAGATCTCCCAGGGGGTAAATCATAACTGCCTGATGACCGGAATTTGATAATCATAACGCCGCAGGAAATATTGGAAATATTCGCTCTCGAGACACCGCTTCAACCCAATTTAACCCACCAGCGGCCATCCCATCGTGTGCTCGATGTAGCCTACTAATTCATCGCTATGTGGCGCCAATTGAAGTTGACCAAGCTTACCTAGTGATGATATGCAAGTGAATCCACAGTCCTCCCTGATCCAGCAACCCAACAACAAGTTATTTCCACCCACCAGCGGCCATCCCATCGTGTGCTCGATGTAGCCGGGCCGGTGCTTCGCCGGGTCGATCTGCCACAGCTCCTGCAACGA
The DNA here is from genome assembly GCA_900490775.1 of Pristionchus maxplancki. Classification (NCBI taxonomy): domain Eukaryota; kingdom Metazoa; phylum Nematoda; class Chromadorea; order Rhabditida; family Neodiplogasteridae; genus Pristionchus; species Pristionchus maxplancki. The sequence goes on along the minus strand of LS551930.1, from coordinate 1,346,558 downwards.
ATATATGAATACCATAACTATTGAGACTATAATACTCCTTCTTTTTAATACTAAAGTAAAATTCGCCGAGAACAATTCAAAAACTAGCCATTTTTGCACTACAGCTCGCATTTCTCTCCCGATTGCGCGCCAAGAGTTAAAATTCAAATATCCGTCCTCACCTTGATGCCGATGCCGTAGCTCATCTCGTGCTCCTTCAGGTCGAACTTGTCCATCACCTGCATAATAAATCGATATTCATCAATCAACCACCCACTCAGTTCACGATACTCTTCGCTAATCCTACCATACTACTACCGTACTCCTCACTACCGTAATCCTACCGTACCTGCTTGGACAGATGTCCCCTGCAGCCCTCCGCGAAGATGGTGCACTTCGCGTGCAGTTCCATGCCGCGCTCGAAGCTGTCCTGTAAAAAGATTAATTAAGTATTTGAATGAGCAGCATCAAACTCGATGAAATCATCGCTCGCCAGTCATGCGATAAATGAGGCGGCAGTGCAGCCCAAATCCACCGATAAAATCATTGTGATGCAAAGAATAATCGCTGGATCCAGAAAGACCAGCAATTAACCTACAGCTGCACCACCACACCTCCTGCCAACTAGATCTTGCACGAATCGGCCAGATGGCCCATAAAGTCATCATAGGGCTCAGCTAATCTACCGCTATCGTACTCTGCAGCTACCGTAAGCTACCGTACCTTGGGCGATCCGTCCTTCGCAATTCCGACGTCGTTCGTCGCCACGCCCTTCACGCTGCCGTCCTCGTGGTACAGTACCTGCCAATTATCGCTTTACCATTGATCGGTTATCGATTGATTATTGATCTTACTAATTGGAACAGAACATGGATTGGGGAATATTGACTTTTTTCCGAATTGCTCAGCAAATAATTGGTTACTACTGTACTCAAAAATTATTCAACTTATCATGCTCCACAAAATCACTTGGTGAACTAATTGTTTTTGAATTACCTCAGCGCCCGCATAACCGGGGTAAATCTCCACTCCGGCAGCCTCTGCCTGCTCTCCCAGCCACTTCACGACGTGGCCCAGGCGCACGATGTAGTTGCCGTGGTTGGCGAGCGGGACGCCTATGATAGTATTTATTGTAAAAAAAATAATGAGAATAAATGTATTTTACCACCCGTTAAACCTGCTTTATTGCAATTGCCCGTGACCTGTGGCACTAGTAGCGCACGCGGAACACAGACACGCGGGGTCCGTGAGAACACTGACAAACCGCGATTACATTGAGTATTTTGACAAATTAGCAGAGGACATGAAATCGGCATCAACATCCGGAGTGGATACTTCTACCATTGGCGTGTTTGCACGTTTGTAGAAGCACTAGTAGCATGTATTTTATTCATGTGCGACCGCCGAATGAATCGAGCGTTCCATGCTCAGGCCGTTGTTCCAATCTCCGCGCAACACGAATTCAACTCGCCTCCGATACACGACAAAATTCGTACAAACACAGGAAGCTGGGGAATTATTTTGATTCGTGCACCTATCGCATTTTTGAGCGACGAGTCGCATTACTAGTCACCTTGGAACTCTAACCGCGCTGGCACAACTCCGATCACAATCAGCGAGAGTGGGAGAGTGAAATCGAAAAAAAACTACTAGCTGGTTCGCGTTTCGCCAGTATCATAATCTACGCAGGATTGGGTAACAAATGATGAGACTGTAGATATCGATCAAAAAATAATCATCTCTTTCCTCTCTCATCCCCAATTCTCGCTCGCCTGCCAGAGTGGGTGAGAGAGTCCGACAAAAAATCATGGTAAAATATTAAACAATCTCCATTTCCCGTGATCTCTCTCCAGTAAGAGACAGCAAAGAGCATTCATAATTGAGAGAGTCAGACAAAGCCTCCACTCACTGGGCACAATTATCACAAAATCTTGTAACAATCATAACAGTTTGCGCTTCTAGGTTGATTTACCAACCAGTTTACTCACAAGTCGCATTAATAAATCATCAACTTGCGCGAATACCAAACATAGAGTTAAATAAAGAAAACGACTAGCTGGTTCGCGTTTCGCCAGTATCAAAAATTTCGCTGAATGTGGTAACAAATATTAAAAAAACATTCTCGAAACCGCCACTCACCGGGCACGATGGGCACCGGGATGCGGCCGGTCTGCGTGAGGATGGCAATCGATTCCGCCTGAATAGGGTAGATCAATAATCAATCAATAATCAGGCAACCGTAATCCTTCAATTACACACGAGGGCCACCGGTTGCCAGCCCGATCGTTGAATTGTTCGGCCTACAGCCATCATCAAATTCAATATTTGAACTAGGGCTGGCATACATGAAGAGAATGCAATCTTCATTTCGCATTCTCTCTCACCGGTCAGAGAGGCGAGAGAGAGCGCAGATTGAGGAGAGTTTTTCTTAATTTGCCAGCCCTAATTTGAGCGTTCATAGAGCCAGTGAGAATCGTGCCTCATCAGAGAATGACATCTACAGCACTCTCTACTATGACAGTGCTATCGCGGGCCGCGAAGGTGAAAATAAATACTATCTGGCTGGTTCGAGAGCCACCGTATTCTAAGTAATCAATCAATCAATAACCCTGCACTTACCGTAACCTTCTGGTGCACGGGCGCGCCCATCTCGGCCCACGTCGGGAAGAGCTCGTCCTGCAGCAATATCGATTTATCGATTGACAAATGTCGATTTATCAATTCATTCTCTCCATTTCACACGCTCTCTCGTCACCAGAGAACCGAAAAAGAATTAGGCCCAATTTCGATTATTTGTTTGTTTTTTTCAAGACTACAACGCTATTACACTGTGGCCAAGATAATCCCCGATCTAATGTTCACTTCGAAGCTTTATATAGACCTGAGCAATTTCAGAATCTAATCGCGGCATGCTGCTCATGTAGATCCGCACATTCTTTGCCAAAGAGCAGCGGTGATTGGGAAGGAAGAAATACCTCTTTTTTATGAAAGACTTGAATTCCTAACCGAATCATGATAGACTCCTCATCTAACGAACACCCCGAACCCCGAACCCTCCAGTCTGGAACTTCCAGAGCCACTTCACAGTATGCAATTTATATTTATAATATGCCAGGTTTCATTCATCCCATCATAGCGTGATCAATTTTCTCTTTAACTGCAACCGCAGAAGTGCAAAGCCACCTGGTTCAATTTTCCAGCCATTTTTCCAAATCATTGCCCTCGGATGTTCTCCCTCATGACTCTACCGTGACCCACCGTACCCAAAATCTACCGTACCAGTGCTCTCGTCTCAATCACGGCTCCGGACAGGGTGTGCGCGCCCAGCTCCGCCGCCTTCTCTACCACGCATACGCGACATTCTGAAAATAATTTTTATTGCATTTTTAATTTTTCAGACCTCAAATTTGTGGTTTCATCATTCTCACAAAAGTTCAGTATTGATGTATTGACAATATGATCACAGCTTTGCTCTCACACTATCCAACACACAACTCGCAGGCGACACATGAGGTTTGCTAGGCCATGGGTTCTCGGTTTCACCTACTTCTCAATAATATAATTGGTAGTCCTTGCAATGATATTGATCAAAGGCAAGTTTCCAATATGCAATACATTATCAGATATTTTATCCACTGAATTTGTAAGCACAGGTTCCCGGTTTCATCAACATCTCGTAGAGTAGTATTATTTGCTCTGAACAATCGTAGCCAGCATCATTTGCTAATCACGAATTGATTATCATTCTAATGAGTACTTCCTCTCACCATCGCCGACCTTTCTGCTGCTGCCCTCCACACGAACCCTAACCCGGCGCGTCTAGCACGCATCCAAGATAGGAGTCGTCATCCATCACTAGCTCAAATAAGCTCACCTTTGCCCGCCTGCTCGGCCAGCTGCCGCAGCCGGATCGCCGCCGACAGACCGCCCGGCCCGCCACCTTGAATTGATTATTGATTTGTTTTTATTCATTTCCTTTCTAATTTGGATGTCACCACCTCTAGGCAACTTGGTGCACCACAACATTCTCTTAAAATTCAAGTACCAGCAACGACAATTTAACGGCGATATTCTACAATGCGGAGCAATAAAGCCACTATTCTGCAAATCACACATTAAAACAGTTTTTAAAGTCGCTATGTGGACTGGTGTTCCACGGATAGTTCATAGTTCGCGAATGCTGATCGTTTCAATTCATCCCATTCATACTAGCCAAAAACACCCTGTCTTCCGCTACCGCATCCACACGCAACTCACCGACAATCACGACATCGTACTCGTCCGTCACCCTCGTCATGTCGACCTCGGCCCAGCGCGGGTCCTTGCTGCGGTCCTGCAATTAAATAATTTAGTATGGTTTTAACACTGACATTTGACAACTGTCCACTAGTGGAGAAGTTTATGAAGTCATCGGTATCAATCATGATTGTAATGAGAAAAATGCTTGCGAGGAGAAAACGCTTGCGCCAATCCGCTATTACCGACATTTAAAAAAAATAGATATCGCATTTGCATCAAACCACCCATAAAATTTTTTGATGACAATGTTTTCAAAACAACAACCACAACAACAACACCCCACCTTCACAGTATAGTGCGTGGTCGTCCACTTCCCGTTCACCACGTTGCCCAGCTGCCTGCTCGCGCGGAAGAGACGAGCGACGGAGAGATGCATCTGGGGAATTAGTTGGATCATAACAAAAACAAAAACAAAAACAAAAAAACAACAATAACATTGAATTAATAAAATATTCAATGCAAAATAAACAGAGAATATTTGAAAGCCGGAAACAGGAGGCAGAGAATTGCTGACAGCACAGGAGTGAATTAGCTCGCGCGAACTGTGAGACCTAGGTTTCGTTACAACCTCATAAGTAATCCGGGTGCCGCATGTATAATGGGGCTCGCGATTCCCCTGTAAGAAATACCCAATCACACACGGATGCGTTCGCATTTGTATTCGAGCGCTTATTGTTAGATTAAAGTTTCGCTCGGAATTCTTTAACAGTACACGCATGGGGGTTTCAATCGAATCTGAGCGCGTTTTCTAAATCAAAATAAATATCGAAAAAGAAAGCTAAAAGCATAGAACCGCTAATCAATGCAATCACTTCCAACGGTGTGCGGACGGGAGGAAAACAAGAAAAATGCAAGTGAGAATATAATGAGTGAACAACAACTACTGCAGCGCTCACACTTCCCCCACCTACTCTTTCGCATGCCTGACAGGTGAACATATCATGCGAAATTGAGAGAATCAGGCGCCTCTTGGGCAAGCACTACATGGCACGCACTATTATTCGTTGTTCATGAGCAAGAGGCGGGTAAAATAGACGTAAGGAAGTTTCACAACGATAAATTAGCTGAACCTGCGCGAAATATCGGGAAAACAGATATTAGGATACGAAAAACGCCCAGCAAACACATCTTCAACGTTTCTGAGCAAGCCAATAGACAGAAGAGTAACGAGGGATCACTCCTCTCTTAGAGACACCAGACAGATAAGAGAAGAGGAGACAATCAACAACCGCTAGTGACCCCTAGTGATTGCAGCAACGTCAATAATAGTCATGTTTATCGCTAAATTAGAACCCATGATCTACCAAAACAGGCCTAAGTGCGCGCCACTTCCCACCAGATTGAGCAGCTCTGGTGATAGTTCTTTGCACTCTCCGCCTCTCCCGCGGGGTCCAAAGTACGGCCGTCTCTCTCTGTACAACCCTAGAGAACGCGCTAGATAACGTCAGCGCGAGAGAGTGGGTGGATAGGAGAGATCACAGAGAAACAGGAAGGAATAGAACAGGCGAGAGAGCATGGGGATCGGATAGAGCGCAGAGTGAAAGACGAAGATAACCAGCCACGAGGTTCATTATCCCGCCTCGCAAGCCAAAGGGTAAAGTCCAATAGTTCATGTTATTCAGCTCTCACACTCTTGCATATTCGACACGAAAAGTGCGTAAACAAATGAGGGTAAGGTCACTGATCTCACTTCATTGTTCGCAAAAATCTTAGCCAAAGCGCGGACCAAAGTGTAAAGTTCATTTGACTCACCCTTACGCAATACTCACGGGCCGCCAGTAGTACTGGCATACAAGTATTCCATCGTTGGCACTTCGACCTTTTCCATTTCCATAACCACACAAAATGTTAAGCTCTTTATCCGATGTTACAACCTCAGTAATTATGTTAATTTCTTTGTGAAATAATGCAGGTGGGGGGTGAAATGGCTAAGACTGAGAGGAAGCAGAATCGTTAAAATGACCAAGCTATTGGAGGCAATGCACAAGTGTACTGGATAAATGCACGCGGGAACAAATCCATATCCGATTTACAAAATTAAAACCAAGCCCAAATAAATAAATAAATAATACTATGCAATCAAATGAGATCATGCCTATATAGATACAACCGCGATACAAATGTATTACAATTTTCAAAGCACTGATAAACATTACTGTGAAAGAAGAGAGAAAAGAAAGTGAAATCGATCGATAATCTCCGGCTACCGTAATCCGTCCTACTTCGCTTCGGGAGTCGCCGCAGGCTCCTTCGCCTCTGTCGGCGTCGTCGCTGCGTTGAGCGCCGAACTGGCCTGAACCAGAAATCGATATTTGATACCGTAATTTCATGACCTACCGTACCTTCCCCTTTAAACTACCGTATCCCCCTACCGTACCTGCCCCGTGACTCCTCTGAACCAGCTGGTCAGGTTGCTCTTCATCTTCCCGCCACTCGCCGAGATCGACTTGCCCGTGGAAGAGAGGGCCGATCTGCGAAAAAGGAAGGAATTATAAGTCTCTCTCGACTTCGCGTGATCTCTCGCTCTATCTGACTGAAAAGAGAGAATCCGTCAGAGATGATTCACAAATAATTTCATTAAGACAAGACAAGACCAGCTAGAATCTCTGTGCGCATATTGCTCAAGATACCATCTAGTGCTGAAACGCGCATTTCACAGGTTGCACGTTTGCATCCGTTTCCTTGGAAACCCATGCGTGGATCACTAACCCAAATGAATCGATTGTTATAACGGGGTTCGATTGTTATAACGGGGTTCGTTTGTTATAACGGGGTTCGACCGACAATTATTCGCAGCAGATTTCTCTAGCTATTATTCACTGCTGGGACCCGAGACACACTGGTATTTTTTTAACCCCGCTAAATAAATATTAGTGTTGTTTTTACAAATCAATATTCAAAGGACCACTATTCCACACAAACTAGCCATTCACAAATGTCATTCACTAATGAAACCGGATACTCGCTGGTAGCATCGCAGATGATATTTGCATCGATAACTATAGCCCATAAAAGCCAATCAAGTATCGGCATATTTTTCCTTGCACAAGATCGTCTTCTAGAACTATTCAACGCAGGCAACGCTGGGTATCACTAGCGAGTGAAATCAGAGCCTCGCTGTTCGCGGCACTGAACAATTTCTGATGCCCCCATGTAGGTCATCGGGAAAAACTTTCGAACTACGGCAATCAATAAAAGCAAGTACTTCCAACACTCAAAAAATCACCCACTGTCATTATCAGAACACGTTATGAAATTAAATTATTCTTCTAGTGGTATCTGAGAGAACCAGCAAAAGGGGGTAGATTACTCTTGATTTAGCAGAACGCTGGGGCACGGATCACACTGGTTTTAACTCACTGTACCTTCCTCCTCTGCTCCTACTGATAACAACGCTGACCCACCGAGCTCCCCAAGTCTACGATTACTGTAATCAATGGGTCAGATAACTCACAGCGCCTTCCTGGCCTGCTCACTGCCTCCCATCCAGTGCTCCACGCGCATCTAACGTTCTACATATTTCTGTCAGCTTAATCAACACTCTGACCAACTGAACTCGCTCTGACCCACCGAACCCTCCTAAGTATACGGTAGCCGACTTACAGCGCCTTCCTCGCCTGCTCACTGCCGCCCACCGAGTGCTCCACTGGTTTCTAACGTTCTATACATTCCCCAGCTTAATCAACACTCTGACCCACGGAACTCGCTCTGACCCACCGAACCCTCCTAAGTATACGGTAGCCGACTTACAGCGCCTTCCTCGCCTGCTCACTGCCTCCCACCGAGTGCTCCACTCGCAGCATCACGTCGTACACTCCCAGGTTGCCGGCGAACGGGTGGCTGCAAGGGAAGGATGAGGTTACGGTAGAACCACCGAGCCGAGCACCTCAGCTTCGACAACCGAACCCTCGACTTGCGCCTCAACTACTGAGCCCTCTACCTGTGCTTCGACAACTGAACCCTCTACCAGTGCTTCGACAACGGAACCCTCGACTAGCGCCTCTACCACCGAGCCGACCACCCCAGTTTCGACAACCGAACCCTCGACTAGCGCATCTACAACTGAGCCATGCACGAGCGCCTCAACTACTGAGCCCTCTACCAGTGCTTCGACAACTGAACCCTCGACTAGCGCCTCAACTACTGAGCCCTCTACCAGTGCTTCGACAACTGAACCCTCGACTAGCGCCTCTACAACTGAGCTATGCACGGGCGCCTCAACTACTGAGCCCTCTACCAGTGCTACGACAACTGAACCCTCGACTAGCGCCTCTACCACCGAGCCATCCACTAGCGCCTCAACTACTGAGCCCTCTACCAGTGCTTCGACAACTGAACCCTCGACTAGCGCATCTACAACTGAGCCATGCACGAGCGCCTCAACTACTGA
>LS551930.1:1324935-1335437 GCA_900490775.1 Pristionchus maxplancki | reverse complement strand
AGCGCCTCAACTACTGAGCCCTCTACCAGTGCTTCGACAACTGAACCCTCGACTAGCGCTTCTACCACCGAGCCTAGCACCTCAGCTTCGACAACCGAACCCTCAACTAGCGCCTCTACCACCGATCCGAGCACCTCAGTTTCGACAACTGAACCCTCGACTAGCGCATCTACAACTGAGCCTTGCATGAGCGCCTCAACTACTGAGCCCTCTACCAGTGCTTCGACAACCGAACCCTCGACTAGCGCATCTACCACCGAGCCATGCACGAGCGCCTCAACTACTGAGTCCTCTACCAGTGCTTCGACAACTGAACCCTCGACTAGCGCATCTACAACGGAGCCATCCACGAGCGCCTCAACTACTGAGCCCTCTACCAGTGCTTCGACAACTGAACCGTCGAATGAGCCTTGAATGGTTCTTCTAAGGAGGTTAGGGTATCAAGGAACTAATCTACCATCCATGATTCATTCACCTTTGCAAATAGCAAAGCGTGATTTTCTATCGAAAATGAGATACGTGTCGATGAATGACCCGGTACATGTTTGCTTCACTAGTTTCTGAAGAGCGTTGCTTGATGTTCGATAGCACAATCTTCGCGCACAAACTCAAAATTTACCTCAAGCTCGATCCCGGCTTCACGGATCCTTTATCTTAAGGGTGTTAGCTTTTGTACAATAATGACCCATCTCCCGCTATAAAACTATAACAATGCGTACACACCCAAACAATTACTGCTGATACCCCCTTACGGTTCCCATGCCGTAACCCATTACCGTAATCCTCCTACTGTACTCACCCTGGCTCCACTCCCACAATGTCCTCGTGTCTGCCCTCCTCCAGCCAGCGGCGCGCGTTCACCGTCTCCCGCCACGCCGCCACGAAGAGCACACCGAAGTCGACTGCGACTGAAATTACGGTACAGTTACGGTAGGATTACTGTAGTCAAGGTTACCGTAGTTTACGGCAAGATGTTGAGTACGTAATAAACTTAATTATCGGCGATAAGTTATTTTATACAACATCTATTACGCCGAAGACTGAGACTAAATCAATAAGGGTTACGGTAGGGTAATCGTGGGGAATTATGCTCACTGTGTTTATAGAACCGACAGAAGACATATCAACCCATACCACATCCACCATGTCTAATGGATTCGATGAAACACAAAAAAATTGGTGAGGGAGAGTACGAATTTACGGACCACTCAGCGATCTTCGCTAGTAATCCTAACCTGCCTTACCTAAATCACGAAACTCATTATAACGGGCTTGAAAAAATCACAATCGAAACTAAATCATCACTTAATGAGAGTGAATGAATTATGTATGTTTCTTTTATGATGCTATTCGACCTGGAACATTTCGCGCAACTACTCTCGTCCGTAATGCATTCGGTGAAGCACCAAAAGTGTAGGCGAGTGATCGCAGTATTTTCGCAATCGGGCAACAACAGACTATCTTTGCTAAGAATCCTGGTCAGTCTAACCACACCTATGAAGCAATAACCATGATACTCGTAATTAGTACTACTTATGCAATTAACTATTTATTGAATTAATTAGTAATCACAATAATTAAAACTCACTCGGTGCCAGGTCGCATCTCACACTCGCTCCCATCGCCAGTAGATAGTTGCGGAACTGCTCGCGGCACCACTCGTTCCCGCCCTCGTACGCTGCAATTATGGTTAATTAATAAACTAATTAGATTATTATTAATTAGTTATTACTAATTGACGTCACTTTTTTGCTCAATATCTGAACAATGAGCAATTTTCATTGGACCGAATCAACCAGGAACAGCACAGTTTCGAGCTGTTCACTAATAGGAGGGCCTGGCTTGAGTTCCAATCCATTCCGCGGATGCAGTACAACAACAACAAAAAGTAGCAAGCACCTCGCCACCCGTCGTCCACTCATTCACAAAGCCGTAGTACAGGTTGAGAGAGCCTACCAATTGCCGTTTTAGAATCAATGCTAAGCTTAGGCAAATTAGTTTCCCCAATATTCCATCCGTAATCGTTTTAATTTCTAATTACAAGAAACAGGTGCATCCACTGCATCCACTTTTCAGTCGGCTCTCCCAACTCTTAACCTTCTAAAAGGCAACAAAAAGCAAAGTAGCAAAAACCCGCCCTCTCCCTGTCTCAACCCTCAACCAAGTACCTGGCCCCTCATCCTCCGTCCCCTCGACATTCTTGATCAGGTGTCCCCTGCCTACCTCCCACCAACCAGCTCCAATATACTTACGTCCCGGCCCGTTTGCGTTTCATCCTCAGTATAAACTCTCGACTCACCCGGCCCCTCATCCTCCGTCCCCTCGACATTCTTGATCAGGAAGTCGGCGAATCGCAGGTCCGCCGCCGTCAGCGACAGCGCCTTCTTCAGCTCGGGCGAGAGCACGTCGACGGAGCCCGCGCCCTCCTCGTCGAGCTGCGATAAAGGAGTGATCAGGGTGAGATCGAGGAGTACTGTAGGTTTGGGCACGATAGGCCTAAGGTATAAGGGAGAAAAGTAAGCCCGCGCCCTCGTCCAGCTATTAAGTGAGATAAGAGTGGGGAATATAGTTGGGGTGATTTGCCACTGCCAAGAACTGATCCATTGAAGTCGTGCTACGTTCTACATCAAATCAAACTTGCGGGGCGGCAAACCTCCTTGTTTACATTACCCCTTCTCAAGAAAAACTCATCGAATGAGGGAAATAATCAATAATCCTACCGTAACGACGACGTCGAAATATTCGCGGCGCTGCAGGAAGAGCGCGTTCGTCGCGCCCACGAGGAATCTGGAGAGGAGATACTGTAGATCGATGGAGGAGATCGATGGCCTGACTGTCTGACTCTCTCAGTTTCACACGATCTTTCCCATTTTTCTGTGATAACTGTGAGACAACTACTCATTCCGTTCAAGCGATCACTGTTCCCGCACATCCCATGGCTATGTGGCAGCAGTGAAACACGCATTACTCAATGAAAATAAACATACATTTTTTTCTAATCAAGACGTCAGCCGTATACTACCGAACACCGCCTGCCCAGACATCTTGTTTCAATTGGGAATTTTTTTACGTTGATTGCGCGCTCCATGTTCAGATCTTATCAATAATATAAAATAAATAATAAATTCCCAACTGACCCGCGCACGCGCTTGCTCGTGAGGTGCTCCAGGTTGGCCAGGCCCACGTACGGGGAGAAGATGTTGCCCTGAATCAGGGAAGCGAGTAATAATGCAGTATACCACTTTATCCATCCAAAAACCTGTCTAGGCATTAACACATTAATTAAAACCCTGTTGCATTTTTACCGTGCAATCCCCACACACGACGGCCGTTGACAAGCAGGTTTCAACGTAAGCACTACTCGAGGTAGTTATTGGAGAATGCAATAGTAGACTGCGAACTGTGAATCATTGCTAATCTATCATTCCTACAACTTGCACGCTCCCCATTTCGTGCACTCACTCTACCGAATCTCAACGCACGTCAAAGACCAAGTGACAACCATGTTTCAGCCTGTTCACTAAGTGAAGCAGTTTGCAACATGCGTAATCTTCCACCATTCTGTTCCCACTATCATACTCGTCAGCACGTGGATGTTCAACGAGACACAAGTCAATGATCAGCGCACAATCGTGCTTCAACATGGATACTAACCGAGACAGTTCATCGAAAATGCAATCCTTCGATCATATCTATGTTTCCAATGATTCGATACTACCCATTTCCAGTTCTCTAGCGGAAATGACCTTCGAACTCGACGTTTCAACGGGAGCACCAAGCCGCATAGTTCTTTGGATTCTAAATTTGTCTCCTCATTTTTCTTTATCAAACTACCATACTCACTAGCGTGAATATACTCAGCGGGAACCCGTTCGTCCTCGCCAGCGGTCCTTCTTCCAGTATCCTCTAACCCGCGTCTAGCGCGCACCTTCCAACCCCAAAGAGATAAAAGTCAGATATACCATACTCACCAACGTGAATATACTCAGCGGGAACCCGTACGAGTCCTTCTTCTCTGCCAGCGGGTCCTCGCCCAAGGGCGGGCGAGTGGTCGGAGCGGGCACGGCGTCCCTCACCTCGATCTCCTGCAAGAATTATCGATTATATCGTTAATTATTGATTGGAAATACTAAATCCCTTTTGCAACCTAGCACATGCGTGTTTCGACAGGCACGCAAAAGTGTCCATCTCTGGAAAAGGTAATATCCGTGATACTGCTTTGGGAAACAACCAATCACTTTTGCCCCGACCATGCGCATCATCGTTTCAGCCGCCCTTCAGATACACTGCAGCTCGCAATTTACTGATTAGTTGATCACATCTGCCTCTCTAAAACTACTAATCTTCCCGAGCTCACATGCAAAACTGCGCAATTTCAGAAAACTTGTCGTACCGCGGTTTCTACCATCCTACTCCTCCTCCGAATTTCTAGATTTGTTCAATAGTAAGAAATCTCGTTCCACAAAAAGAAGTTCCACCAGTCATGTCCCCGCTTCCACCATCCTACAACTACTCCGTGTAACCTCCCAATCCAATCACTACTTGGATTCTATTTCCGCAATCCACCACGTCTATTTCAAGAATTTAGGTTTTTTTCCAGCAAGTCACTTCCTCGTTCCTACCACCTTACTACTTATGTTGGTCCCTTCACTACGCAATGAATTTCTCTTCCCTGGCGACTTCTCCTTACTCAAATGTCTCCCTTTCCAAACCGGCGTGCCCAGAGCGCACTTTCCCCTCCAGCCCCCCCCTCAACTTCCCCTCGCCTTTCTCTGAATTCTCCTCACCTCCGGACTCCTGGCTTCCTTCTCCTCGAACTCCCTCGCCTCCCTGCCCTCCTCCGTCTCTTCCCTCTCCTCTTCCTTCCCTTTCTCTCTCTTCTTCCCTCCCTTCTCCCTCCCCTCATCCTCTTCCATCGCCTCCTCCGCCTTGTCCAGTGGCTCCGTCCGCTCTCCTTCTGGAATGAAAGTGAATGAATTTATGATGGTTAAATGTATTTTTACCTGGCGTTCGCTACATGTTATTTCCACTCTGGTCTCTACAACTATCCAATAGTTCATCAAAAATGACTTCAATAATCGACCTAATACTAAACGAAAGTCTCTACCTCTACCAACCATGCACATCTTCGTTTCTGCTATTCTACTAGTGCTTCGGGTTGCACATTGATGCAATAATCGGTAGATATATATAAATATATATATATATATATATATATATATATATATATATATATATATATATATATATATCTACCGATATATATATATATATACCGTAAAGTTACCACCGTAGCTCCTTCTCACCTTTCTCCCCCGTCGGAGACGGTCGTCTGGAGGGCAGCCTCACCGTCGACGTCGCGTGCGTCAGCCCCTCCTCGAGCAGACCTGCGAAGGAGACTCTTGATCCTTGATCTGCGACTCTCTCCATTCCCCCTGCTCTCTCGCATACAGAACTGAGAATTAGATTGCTATCATCGTGTAACGTACATTCATTGAATGTAGCGTGGAATCTAGCAATTGACGAATGCGTGAAACCCGCGAGCTCCACGCCAAAATTGTGCGTAGGGATGATTCACAAAAATAGGTGTCGCACTTCTGGCACACAAGTTGCTCGGCGTTTCACGCATTCCTCAATTACTCATATTCATTGTGCATGCAATTGAATGGATCATCACTTGAATAAATTATACTTCCTAATGTCTCACTACCGTATAAACTAGGCGCATTCATATCTGCTATTTCACGCAATCCCCAATTGCCCATGCTTGCTGCTCATTCAATTATGCCCCTACACTGCTGTTTTTTTTAATTGGAAAAAACAACAGCCCATTTGCCGCTACACCTCCATTACTTTCCAGATCACCCAATGCTCATTCCAATGACGGCACGATTACCAGAATAATTAATACCGTCTTTAGAAACCGCTACATCTCAACGAACAAGAAGTTTCCTGCTCCACGCACTCCTCAACATCTCGCCTGTACCATTCAACCAATTCATAGTTGGCGAGCTCTCAAGAACTGCAAACTTCACCCGCCCATCTGCTGCTACGCCTTCACTACTTCCCAGTTTCATGCTGTGGTCATTCCAATCGAGCCGGAATTACCAGTACTACTACTATTAAACGTATTCAGCTACGGCCACATCTCAATGAACAAGAAATTCGATGCTTCACGCAGCCCCCCAATTGTCCACATTCACTCCCTGTTCAATGAAGCACCAGGACCGCCCCAATCAAAAATCCCAACCCTCACTTGCCCATCTCGTGCTACATCCACACTGCTTCATAATACTCCTTCACCATCGATTTTGTATTTAGCTACAGCAGTTCATTTAAAAAAACACAGGAACGTTCGTGCTTCACGCATTCCTCAACTGCTCGCATGCTCTCTTCAAGCAATTCTTTGTGCGCCCGCTACCCAAACTTCAAGCATCAACCGCTAATCTCTAGCTACACCTCCACTACTTCCTCACACCTCGAATTTCAGGACTAATGGAACGTTCACAATATTCTAACTAGGATCAAACGTATTTAGCCACAGCCGGATCTCAAAGAACAGCATACCTGTCCGAGGGAGCTCCTTGCGGCGACCCGTCCGCGGCGCCCCGCCCCCTCTCCTCCCTCTCCCCCGCCTCTCTCTAACCCGGCGCGTCTAGAGCACTCTCTCCGACCGCGAGGCGGCGGGCACCCGTACGAAGAGAACGGGTCCCCGCCGCGTCGCGGTCTTCCTCAAAGGAAAGCGCGGGCAGGTATGAAGAACAGGAACTTTCAAGCTTCACGCACTCCTCAACTGCTCGCATGCCCCATTCAACCAATGCATAGTAGGACAGCTCCCAAAAAAACTCAATGTTAACCCGCCCATCTCGTGCTACGCCTCCACTACTTCCCAGTTCACCACATGTCAATTGCAATAGTAGAGCGTTGCCTACGATCAACAAAGCAATAAACATATTAATTATAACAATAATAATAACAATAACACCCACCGGGAAACAGCGAGAGCAGGGCAACGAGCGAGTCGCCCAGGCGCGCCACCGGGAACATGTGGAAGAGCACCTGGAAGTATTGCTTGAGTCCCATCTGTATTTATTGGACCACTCTGGATTGAGTCGCCTCCTCATTGCGAACCAAGAACTCCCGCGTTTCATGCACTCTTTACTATCTTGCTTTCACTGTTCAGTCAGTGAGCCGTCGTTTTTTAGTGCAAAAATAACCCGCATCACCAGGAATACTTATCCAACCCCAAAACCCTGACAAAAGGTAGGTCGTCCATCTCAGAGGCCATAATGTTCATCGGAGGCGGCTTCTCGCTATTGGATTGCACGCCGATAACCGGTGACCGGCGCGTCCGCAAGCTTCGCCCTCCCCACTCGCAGAGCAAGGATGATCAATTTCTTCATCGATGGACACACATTGACCTACTCTTTTGCCAGGAATTGGGGGTGGGGATTGAACCTGGGTGGTGAGGTTGGTAGTAAGAGCCCCTTGCCACTAGGCTATCGCGCGAATGTGGGGTAAACAACGGGGAAGGTCACTGAGTGTGCGCGCGGAAATTATTCGCTCTGGCTTGGCTCAGCTTTTCGTTGGTTTTCAGGGCTCTAATAGACATCGTTTATCGTTTCTCATATAGGCACATGATTCACTACGGATGAAGTGGTGATACTAAATCACATTCTCGAAGCGGAAATAACCCAGGTCAAATCAAAGTCATTCCCAGTAAATCTTGATTTTTCTTACAATTAGGATATCATTCCCCCTCACACATGGGTATCGTTGTTTGTAGAAGCAATACCCACCCGATTTAGGCGAGTACTACCCATCCGATTCGGACAAATGGCCAGTCAAAGCTTACTTCCACGCAAATTTTCGACCTATTTTTGTTTCAAACCCATCCGATATGAACATCCCATCAACAATCCATACCCATGTATGTTCCCCCTTTTCACCTTCTTCTCCAGCAGGATCAGCTTGAACAGCAGCACCACGCGATGGCGGAAGGTCTTGACGAGTGCGCGAACGGAGATGTCTGCAATAATTATCACCCTTTTTTTTCGTAAAACTCTGATCAGTATAATACGGACTTTATGTCGAAAATATTAATCAGACTAATTACTCAATCAGCCAAACCCATGCTCGCAGCCTGTCCGTCCACCAGATCCGGCCCGTCATCAAACAGCTCCGCGCATTACAGTTGCACCCTCTCCCAATCTTTCCTCAAGCCTAACCTTTAACAACCTTACTTCTAAGTCAACCGCAATTCGCATATTGCTCACCCTTGATGTCAACTGCGAGTTTTCCCGTTTCACAATCTCTACGTCTCTCGGTACAACAAAATGTGACCAGTGCCTTGTAGGAAACGACCTTTCAAAACTAATTAATCAACGAATCAATTAACCAACCCATACTCGCCGCTTGCCCATCCACAAGATCCAGCCCGTCATCGAACATCTCTTTCAGTTTCTCAACAACCCGGCTAGAACACCCCCACTCCGCTTACCCGAGCATTTCCTGTTTCACAATGATTGCATTACTAGTGATTTCCGAATATTGTCAATGGGAGACTGTTCTCTACTGGAAATATCTAATTAATCATTTACGTACAAAAATTTGCCGCCTTGTTTTAATTAATTATCAGTTAATTAGCTAATTAATAATAAGCTCATACCCATACTAGCCGCCTGTCCGTCCACCAGATCCGCGCCATCATCGAACATCTCCGCCAGGTTGGCGTGCATTTGGGAGAGCACTTCCACCTGAATAGATGAATATTACTCTCGTCGTTGATGGTAATAACAAGCCACACGCGACGAAGCTTTAAAAAAATTCTACAATCTAATATTAAGACTAGTTGGCGCGCATCTGGGAGAGAGCACTTCCACCCGAACATGAGCAGGATCAATTATGCATCACAACACGGCGATTTCTGCGTTTCGCTGTTACTATACCGTCTTACAAACACCTTTTTAGACAATTGATGAGTCGAATCTCTTCCAAATCACAACAACTCATCGCTCGCTCCCATCCTCGCCAATTTCGTGCGGCACTCCCATGATTCAACGTTTCTATACACCTGCTCTACATTACCATGTAGGCAATTATTGAGCCTCACTTGCCAGTGTAAACAACGCTAGACCATCCCACGTGTTCCTATTCCTACTCCGGTAAAGCCGAGTAGCACTTCTCCGTTTCTCTGAACTATACCCGTCTTCAAAGCGCTATTCTATGCAATTTATAGTGCGCATGCATTTAAATAACAACAAAAATATGTAACTTTCCTCAGCGTATTGGCACTCCTATCCCGGCTGTTTCTAACCCGTCTAGTCTAGCACGCGCCGTTTCCCTAAGACCGCCCCTCCCCTTACCTTGCTGAAGTCCTTCTCATTGAAGTAGGCCTGCGTGATCAGCTGCAGCTTCGCCTTGAGCACGCCGAAGAGCGGCGATCTTAATTAGATAATTACATATAGATTAATGACTAATTAAATAATCATTTCATGCATTCATTCATGGCGACCTGAGAATTTTTAAATATTAATCAACTAATTTCTTTCTGAATCCAATCAATAAAGGACTACGGTTTCAATAGTACTCTATCCCGCAGGCATTTAGGTGTGGTTGATGGTGATCTTCCTTTTCGAGAGAGTAAAATTAACAAATGTCCAATACCATTCAGCCGTCAGGACATTTGATTAACGCGGCGATCTGTTGTGCCACGAGCACTATGTCAACCAGGAATGATGATAAGGTTGCTATCATGTTGACATATATCGCAAAAATAAATACACTGAATATTCAACACACGTGTGAAAAGATATTTCTATGCTACAAACGGGATACAGCGGCAACCTGGTGGTCGGCACTTTCAGTTGTAATACAATAGCCTTGAGTTAGCTTTCACAATGATCGCGAGGCTGTTGAATGCATAACCTTTTTTTTACCACTTTCGCCAACTGCGCGAGATTACGAATAAGATATTCAGATACCATCGTTCACCCTTTCTCACCTGCTCAGCACGCAGACGCTCTTCTGCACCGTCGACCGCGTGACGTCCGCCCCCTTCGACACCAGCGACTGCAATTAATAAGTAATTAATTACATAACACATATAAAATTAAATTTAGAGTCGCCAATCCAATCAAACAAATTGACATCGAATGTTCGCGTTTCACGCTCACACCAACTCCAATTACTCACAGTTGCGATAATAGTGACTCACTGATCATTTTACAACACTTATACCACAATAGTAAGAGACAGCAGGCACACTCCGGCCCTGTCAAACCCTTTTCATGACTATCGTGAAAATATAATCAGTTCCGGTAGTGCCGAATTCGGTTCCAGTCGTTCGAAAACGAAAGGGGGCGGAGCAAGCACACGCGTTGCGTTTTCGGGCTCCGCCCACTTTCGTTTTGCTGAGTTTTTGGCTTATTTTTTGCATTTATTTTTGTCTAACAACACAAAAACAAAGCCGTAATCGCGCAAGCAATCGATAAAACAAGTCG